>PVLC010038913.1:0-14508 GCA_004027655.1 Graphiurus murinus
AAAAAAAAAAAAAAAAAAAAAAAAAAAAAAAAAAAAAGAACCTCAACAGAGAGCCCACAGAGTGGGAGAAAATTTTTGCCAGCCACTCTTCCGATAGAGGACTAATATCTAGGATATACAGAGAACGAGAACTCAAACTCACAGCTAAGAAAACAAATAACCCAATGAAAAAATGGGCAAAGGATCTAAATAGACACCTCACAAAAGAAGAAATACAAATGGTCAATAAATGTATGAGGAAATGTTCAACATCATTAGCAATCAGAGAGATGCAAATCAAAACTACTTTGAGATTTCACCTAACTCCAATCAGAATGGTAATCATCAAGAACACGAACAACAACAAATGCTGGCGAGGGTGCGGAGAAGTGGGAACCCTAATACATTGTTGGTGGGATTGCAAATTAGTGCAACCACTTTGGAAAACAATATGGAGGATCCTCCGACGAATGGGAATGATCCTACCATATGATCCAGCAATACCACTTCTGGGTATCTACCCAAAAGAATGGAAACCAAACTATCAGACCAACGCATGTGTATCTATGTTTATAGCTGCACAATTCACAATCTATGGAAACAGCCAAGATGTCCATCGACAGATGAATGGATTACAAAACTATGGGATATATACACAATGGAATTTTACTCAGCCATAAAGAAGAACAAAATCATGTTATTTGCAGGGAAATGGATGCAACTGGAAAATATTATATTAAGTGAGATTAGTCAGTCACAAAGGGTAAAAAAAGTGTATGTTCTCCCTAATATGCGGATGCTAGGGAGAAGATGGGGCATAAGAGGGACTCCAGATGAAAAAGGAGAAACCCTAGATAAGTAAAGAAGTTGACTTAAGGGAAGGTGATGGACGGGGGTGGGGGGGCACCCTAATGCACATGATGTACTTTCACAAATATATCACAGTCAATCACTAAACTGAACTTGAGAAGGAGGGAGGGCAAGGGAGTGGGGTGGGAATTGGGGATACGGGTAAATGAGAAATATGTGCATATATACCTTTATCAGCTTGTACCTAACAAAGATATGATTACAATGTACCAATTAATAAAAAATAAAATAAAAAACAGGGCTGGGGATGTAGCTCAGAGGTAGAACATCCCTGGATTCAATTCCCAGAACCCCCCCAACACACACACAGAACTGAAGCGCTTTATTTCTCTGTAGAAAAACTGATTAAGAACAGATTGAGCCAGGAATGGTGGCACACACATGCAATCCCAAATCCTAAGGATAGCCTGAGAAGTGCAGTGAGACACAGTCTCAAAAATAAAAAAGGGCTGGGGATGTAGCTCAGTGGTAGAGGGCTTGCTTAGCATGTGTGAGGCCTTGGTTTCCATTCCCAATACTGTATCAAACAAACACACCTCCCACAAAACAAAAAACAAACAAAAAAGAATAGGTTGAAAAATGCTTGCCTCCTTCTCATGATACAATTTATGATATGGAATAGGCATTGGGGTTATGTTATATTGTCACTA
Source organism: Graphiurus murinus (assembly GCA_004027655.1). Lineage (NCBI taxonomy): Eukaryota > Metazoa > Chordata > Mammalia > Rodentia > Gliridae > Graphiurus > Graphiurus murinus. The sequence goes on from PVLC010038913.1 coordinate 1,500, forward strand.
CTTTAAAGCAATCTATAATTTTACCTTTTTCATCTAAGAATTGTTTCATTTTAAAATTTTCATTTGGAAGCATCTTTTTACTTATTAATAATTGTTGATTTTACTGTACTATGATCAGAACATTGTTTATAATATTTCTATTTAGTGGAAATTACTGATGTTTTGTGACAATATTTGATCTTGTTTTATATGTGCATAATAGGCATTTGAGAAGGTATTTGTTTATTGTTTCTAATACAAAGATGTACAATTTGATAGATCTTCATCATATCTATCTTACAGCTTATGTTGTTTAGAACTTCTATTTTCTCATTTATTTTTCTGTTCACTTAATCTGTCTGATACTTTGGGAGGTGTTTTTAAAGTCTCCTATGATTAGTATGTTTCTTATGTCTCTTTTTATCTCCTATAGATTCTGCTTCATAAAGATAGTTGTATTATTTAGTACAGAAATATTCATAAACATATTTTCATGATGAATTATAGCTTTTAGCATTAAAACATCTCTTTCTTTGGGGGTGTGAACTGTACTTTGATATTAGGATCACTAACTCTGTGTTTGGTGTGTGTGTGTTACTAGGGAATCCATGGATGTTCTGCCTGAGCTAAACTCCCAGCCATATTTTATTTTGAAATACTGTCTCACTAAGTTGCAGAGGTCTTCACTAAGTTGCTAAGGCTGGCTTCAAATCTGTGATCCTCCTGTCTCAGCCTCCCAAGTACTGGGATTACACATATGCACCACCATGCCTGGCTCCCCTGATGTTTTAATTTCCATTTTTCTGGTATATCTTTGCCCATCTCTTTATTTTTAGCCTTTCTAAATAGGTGCTTTAAGTATGCTGTTGTATACAGCATATAGCTGGGTCTTGGTTGTAAGCCAAATGAAAAATTTTTTAATTAAGTGCTAAGCCCATTCATATTTATTGGTATGACTCATATGTTTGGTTTCAACTCTTTCATATTTTATAATTATACATACTATATTTACTATGCTTTTTTTCTCTATCAGGTATGTGTTCTTTACTCCTTTATTCATTTTAATTTAGGAAGATTTATAGTTTTATTCTAATTGTTATGTTTATACTTAGAACTTTAAAAATGTCCTAAGTCTCATCATCTTTTTTAACCTTGGATCCAAGTTTTCTAGAGAAGCATTTTCACTCAAGGAAGAATGTGAGAGTCTGCCTTATCTTGCTGTATAAGTAAAAACATCTCAAGTATGAGGCAGAATGTAAAATGTGAAGAGGGAATGGGAATGTAAGTTCAGCACTCAAGCAGATATCTGCAATGATATGAAATATATTTACCAGACTGGTCTCATGAACCTGCTTCTGATAAGAAAGGCAGTTTTAAATGTTTTTAAATGGAATACAAACAAAACAGCTACAGCATATCCTGGTTAGTGATGTGAGGTGTTCCCCACCCCTTGTGTGTGTGTGTTACTGGGAACTGAACCAGGTGTATTCTACCTCTGAGCTACACTCCCATCTATTTTTATTTTTTATTTTGAAACAGGGTTCCACTAAGTTGCTGAAGGCCTCACTAAATTGCTGAGGCTGGCCTTGAACCTATGATCCTCCTATCTCAGCCTCCCGAGTACTGGGATTACAAGTGTGCACCATCATGCCTGGTTATGATGTGAATTATATATATCACATATTTGAGTATATTTTCATAAAGAAACCATAAAAGGATAAACCAAAAACTTCCTTAGAGCTAGATGTGGTGACACATACCTATAATCTCAGCACTTGGGAGACAGAGACAGGAGGATCACAGGTTCAAGGACAGCTTCAGCAACCTAGCAAGACCCTATTTCAAAACAAAAATATACCATTTAGAAATATGTGCACTACCTAAGTTTGTCTTTTGAGAAAAACTATCCACCTATAAAAGAAAAAAACTGCCTTGATAAAGAGTTCTGGTTTGAATAATCATTTTGCTTGAGTGATTAATTTATGCAAGGTGGATTCTTCATGAGTCAACATTGCACTGTGGATACATTTATCTATGTTTACGCACTATTAGAACAGAGGGCGGGATATAACTTGGAGATAGCCCCTGGATTCAATCCCTAGTTACCCCCCCCCCATCTGTTTTCTGCGGCAATATATCCACTTTCATGGTAACTCACTCCCTCTATAATGATATTAATCCACTGACTAAGGGCAGAGTCTTCATGACCTAACCCCTTCTTATTAAGTCTCACCTTCTAACACTGTTGCAATGGGGATTAAGTTTCTAACAGATGAACCTGGGGGATACATTCAAACCATATAGGGAAAGAGACAAAAGCCGGATCTTTTCATATGTATTTTAATAGTTTGATGCCCGAACCAGGCAAATGTTATATATTGTTAAAAACTATAAAAGAAATATAGGTTTGGGGACAGGCTACCTGGATTGGTCTATTGGTTTCACTACTTTGCAGCTTTGGGCACATTATCTAAATTCTGTTTCAGTTTACTTATCTGTGAGATGGGGATAATAATAACACCTACCTTGTAGGGGTTGTTGTAAGGATTAAATGGGTGAACTTGTGTAAAGGGCTTAGTATGGTATTGGGCTCATTGTAATTGCTAAATAAATCCTAGAAGTTAATATCATATACTATCATCATCATAGTCTCGACTTTCCTTCTAAAAGCAGAAAGAAGCCATATAGCCAAGTTCTTTTGTTTTGCGGTACTACCTCTGAGCTATACCCCAGCCCTATTTTTTATTCTTTATTTTGAAACAGGGTCTCCTTAAGTTGCGGAGGGCCTCACTAGGTAGCTGAGGCTGGCCGCAAACCCGGATCCTCCAGTCTCAGCTTCCCAAATGCTGGGATTACATTACAAGTGTGTACCACCACACCCTGCTAAGTTCTATGTAGTCCATAAAGCAACTGGTGGTGGAATGACAGAGATGTGAGTTCAGGTCAACCAAAATGTAAAAGGTTTGGCTCTGAAACTTAAGAGGACTCCCAAGTAAAAGCCCTATCAAGAACATTAATCAACATGCTAAAGGCTACAATGTTATGCAGAAACATGGCCAAAATAAAACATGGCCATTTGTTGTTAAAGATAATGAATGAGGAATCTGAATGTTGACACTGACCTTTCTAGGTAATGAAGTTGAGAAGTTTTACAAGTTCTTAATTGTGTGCCTATTTTATATGCACTGGTAGTTTCCCTCAAAGTTCCTGAAACAAAAAGGCTTTGTACATAACAGATAACTGCTCATTTATGGTCAAAGAGGGGATTCACAGGCTAACATACAGTCCAGAAGCTATGCCAAGTCCAACATTGCATATGCATCTGGCCTCTCAGATGCTTGCAGAAACAAAGGGGGCCTCACTATGAATTTAATTAGAACATCAATGCTTAACCTGCCAGAGCCACAAAATGAAAATGCCCTTCATGGACAATTCTGCTTTTATTGCTCTCATTAACATCTCTCAGTGGGCAGTTTCTTAAAGCACAGCAAGTCTGAACATTTGTGTGACATTTTTTTCAGAGGAAAAGCCAAAACATTTACTTCCTGTATAACACAAAGGGAAACACTGTCTGGTCCATGTCAATGAAGCAGACAGACTGATCAACGTTGATTCATATTCACCTAAATCTGAAACTATACATAACTGACCACAAACTGATGTGTTGCCCCCTAAGTACAAAATGGCTACAAGTACAAAACATCACGACAATACTTAATCAAAGGGCATCAACTGTAATTATACCATCTTAAGGTAAGAAAAGATTTTTAGGCTATCTAGAAGCAGAGAAAACTTAGCAAAGAATACCATGCCTAAAAATACATATACACATGTATTTTTATATGGGGATTGAATTCAGGGGCATTTTACCTCCAAGCTATACCCTCAGCCTTATTTTTTTTATTGGTGCATTGTAATCATATATATCTTTGTTAGGTACAAGCTGGTAAAGGCATACATGCACACATTTCTCATTTAACCCTTCTCCAATTCCCACCCCATTCCCTCGCCCTTCCTTCTCAAGTTCAGTTTAGTGATTGATACGTTTGTGAAAGTACACCATGTGCTTTAGGGTGTTTTCCAGTCCCCCTCACCATCACCTTCAGTTAAGTCACCTTCTTTCCTCATCTGAGGTTTCTCCTTCTTTGTCTAGAGTCCCTCTTATGTCCCACTTTCTCCCTAGCTTCTGCATATTAGGGAGAACGTATGTTTTTTTTTTTTTTTTTAACTTTTTGTGACTGACTAATCCCACTTAATATAAAGTTTTCCAGTTTCATCCATTTCCCTGCAAATGACATGATGTTGTTCTTTATGGTTGAGTAAAATTCCATTGTGTACATATCCCATAGTTTTGTAATCTATTCATCTGTTGATGGACATCTTGCCTCAGCCCTATTTTTATTCTTTATTTTGAAATAGGGTCTCACTAAGTTGTGGAGGGACTCATTAAGTAGCTGAAGCTGGCCTTGAACCTGTGATCCTCCTGTCTCTGCCTCCCAAGTACTGGGATTAGAAGCATGTGCCTTTTCTTATGCGATAACAAAGATACCTAGTACTGTAAAGAAGTATCCACATCTATTTTCCAATGAATCAAAGCATATTCAATTTCTAAATTTTTAAAGTATTTTAACATTTATTTTTTTTAATTATTATTTTTTTTGCAGTACTGGGGATTGAACTCCGGGGCATTCTACCTCCGAGCTACATCCCCAGCCCTATTTTTTTATTACTGTTTATTTTGAAACAGGGTCTCACTAAGTTGCAGAGTGCCTCACTAGGTAGCTGAGGCTGGCCTCGAATCCAGATCCTCCGGTCTCAGCCTCCCAAATGCTGGGATTACAAGTGTGCGCCACCACGCCCGGCTAACATTTATTTATTTTTAAAATACTTTTTTTTTAATTGGTGCATTGTAGTCTCACATCATAATGTAGTTTAGAGTGATAGTGACATCCATGCACACAGCATTTGGTGGGCTTTTGCCACCCCCATACAGGGTATTGAGATTGACATTGGAATTCTCACATATGTACATAATGTCCATGGAAGTGTTTCCTTCATTGATCCTCTCTCTCTCCTTCCACCCTTCCCCTAGACCACCTCCCTGACTCCACTGGGGTTTCTCCTCCATTATCTGAAGTTCTTTTTGTATGCTGATTACTCCCTAACTTCCACATATGAGAGAAAATATATGAGCCTTCACTTTCTGGGATTGGTTAATCTCACTTAACATAACGTTCTCCAGGTCCATCCACTTTCCTGCAAATAACATAATTTTGTTCTTCTTTATTGCTGAGTACAATTCCATTGTGTGTCTATCCCATAGTTTTGTAATCCATTCATCTGTTGATGGACACCTGGGTTGGTTCCATAATTTGGCTACTGTGAATTGTGCCGCTATGAACATAGTTATGCATATATTCCTATAGTTCTCTGGTTTCAACCTCTTTGGAGAGATACCCAAGAGTGGTATAGATGGATCATATAGTGGATCCATTCCCAGTATTCTGAGGAATCTCCACACTTATCTCCATAGTGGCTGAACTAGTTTGCAATCTCACCAACAGTGTAGAAGAGTTCCTATTTCCCCACACCCTTGCCAGCATTTATTGTTGTTTGACTTCTTGGTGATTGCCATTCTAATTGGGGTTAGATGGAATCTCAGTATAATTTTGGTTTGTATCTCTCTGACTGCTAATGATGTTGAACATTTTTTCATATATTTATTGGCTGTTTGTATTTCTTCTTTTGTGAAGTGTCTATTTAGTTCACTTGCCCATTTCTTGATTGGGTTATTTGGTTTTTTAGTGTTAAATCTTTTAAGTACTTTGTATAGTCTAGATATTAGTCCTCTATCAGGAATAGCTGACAAAGATCTTCTCCCATTCTGTTAAAAACTGTGTACCCAGTACTTGGGAGGCTGAGACCGGAGGATTATAGATAGGTTTGCAGTCAGTCTCAGCTACTTAATGAGGCCCTCCACAACTTAGTGAGATCTTGTTTCAAAATAAAGAATAAAAAACAGGACTGGGGATGTACCTCAGAGGTAGAATGCTCCTGGGCTCAATCCCTAGTTCTGCAAACAAACAGAACAAACAAAAGCCAAAGCCAAAAAAAAAAAAACCATGTAAATAATTTTCAACTGGTAAAATAATTCTCAGGTTTCTTATAAACAGGCTAGGCATGGTGTTGTATACCTGTAACCCCAGCTACTTAAGAGGTTGAGGCAGGAAGACTAAAAATTTGAGGTCAGCTGGGTGTGGTGGTGCATGCCTGCTATCCCAGTACTTAGAAGGCTGAGGCTGGAGGATTGCAGGTTCAAGGCCAGCCTCAGCAACTTAGTAAGATCTTGTTTCAAAATAAACAAATAAAATATGGCTGAGGATGTAGCTCAGAGTCAGAACTCCCCTGGTTCAATCCCCAGTACCCCCTCCCCCCTAAAAATGTTTGAAGCTAACCTGGGCAATTTAGTGAAACCATGTCTCAAAATAAAATTTTAAAAGGGCTGGGTACAAGCTGGGTGTGGTGGTGCATTCGTGTAATTCCGGTACTTGGGAGGCTGAGATAGAAGGATCTCAGGTTTGAGGACAGCCTCAGCAAGTAGTGAGACTCTCATCAACCTAGCAAGACACTCTTTGAAAATAAAAATAAAAATAAAAAATAGGACTGGAGGTGTAGCTCGGAGGTAGAATGCTTTTGAGTTCAATCCCCAGGACCAAAAACAAAAAAAATGAAACAACAACAAAACCAAATGGCTGGGTACAATCTTCAGCAGTAGATTACTTGCCTAGAATGCACAAGCCCCTGGGTTGAATTCCCAGTACCATGAAAACAAAACAAAAAACAGGTCATTTTTTATGGCTATGAGCAGACACCAACGGGAACATCAATGATTACAAAGCAATGCACTTTTGGGTTACTTAGGTAAGCTACATTACTTCCCTTACTTCATGCCAAACAGAGGTGCATGTTTCCTAGCAATGGGGAGGGGAGCAATCAAGTCTGACTTGGAAATCTAGGCAATTTTCACATACGAGGGTGACAGTTGAGGTTTACTCTACAAGTTATTTTCCCTTCTCTCAATATCCCTTTTTTTTGTGCCATACGTGTGCCTGTGCAGCTTACTGCTTTTTATTTGTTGTAGGTCTGAAAACCAAATAATCAAGCTTATTAGAAATACAGCCAAAATGATGCAAATAGGCTCTACTTAAGGGTATGCAGTGCTTTCTGCTGAATTAAATTAGCCTTTATTCTATTGTTATGAAAGTCTTATATAAAAATCAGTGAGATTCCAGCCTACAGATGATATACAGTTAATCCTTTTAAGACAGGTTGAAATGTTTTATAGACCAAAGTAACATTATTGAAAATATCTTGGCTTTTTAGAAAGAATGGAACACTTGTTAATATATTCATATTGGTTCTAGTACTACGTGCTTTTTCTAGGCTTTTTTTTTTTTTTTTTGGCGGTACAGAGGATTGAACCCAGGGGCATTCTACCTCTGAGCTATACCCTCAGCCCTATTTTTATTCTTTATTTTGAAACAGTATCTCACTAAGTTGCTGAGGCTGTCCTCGAACCTGCAATTCTCTTGTTTTAGCCTCCCAAATACTGGGATTACAAGCATGTGCCACCAAGCCCAGCCAGGGTATTGTATTTTTGTTTTGTTTTGTTTTGTTTTGTGGTACTGGGGATTGAACTCAGGGGCATTCTACCTCCGAGCTATACCCCCAGCCCTGCTTTTTATTCTTTATTTTGAAACAGGGTCTCACTAAGTTGCGGAGTGCCTCACTAGGTAGCTGAGGCTGGCCGCGAACCCGGATCCTCCGGTCTCAGCCTCCCAAATGCTGGGATTACAAGCGTGCGCCACCACGCCCGGCTCAGGGTATTGTATTTTAAAAACATTTTTGCTGGGTCAAATGTGGTGGTGCACACCTGTAATCCCAGTACTTGGGAGGTTGAGACAGGAAGATCTCAGGTTTGAGGACAGCCTCAGCAACTTAGTGAGGTTCTCAGCAACTTAGCACCCCCCCTGGTTACAAATAAAAAATAAAATAGAGCTGAGTGTGTAGCTTGGGGGTAGAATGCTCCTGGGTTCAATCCCTAGTATCATACATACACAAAACAAATAAAAATTTATTTATTTATTTATTTTTTGGTACTGGGGATTGAACTCAGGGGCATTCTACCTCCGAGCTATACCCCCAGTCCTATTTTTTTATTCTTTATTTTGAAACAGGGTCTCACTAAGTTTCGGAGTGCCTCACTAAGCAGCTGAGGCCGGCCGCGAACCCGGATCCTCCGGTCTCAGCCTCCCAAATGCTGGGATTACAAGCGTGCGCCACCATGCCCGGCTATAAATAAAAATGTAAAAAAAAGATTTTGCCAGGCATGGTGGCACATGCCTATAATCCCAGTACTTGGGAGGCTGAGATAGAAAAATTGCAGGTTCCAGACCAGCCTCAGTAATTTAGCGAGATTCTCAGTAATCTAGCAAGATCTTTAAGAAAAAAGGGGGGGGGCTGGGAGTATAGCTCGGACGCAGAATGCTTCTGGGTTCATCCTCAGTAAAACGCACGCGCACGCGCACACACGCGCACACACACACACTTAAAAGAGTATGGGCCTTTTTCAGAATCAGATAAAGGTTACTAGCTCAGAAAAAAAAAATACCCAAGAACATGCCCTTAAAAGTTTATATAATTTTCAGAAGGTATAAAAAGGCAGTGAATCATATATGTGGGATTCACAGAGCCCCCCTCAGCCAACTCTTCTCTACATGATAAATCAGGGGGAGGCATGCATAGGAATCTCACTGATGCACTAAATATCAAAGAAAATATGTACCTATTAATGCAGCCACTTAAGCCCCAACCTCAAGGATAATTTATATTGTACTTCAATGACGACCTTCCAGTAAAAATGTAAGATGTGAGACTTCTGGTTTCATTTCAGACTTGTACAGAGTCAGAAAAAAGAAACTTCCATCTTTACAGGAAGTAAAAGTTAAGACAGGCAGCAATTTAACAACTTTTCATGAACCTGTCAGAGAAATAAGTCACAGAACAAATGGCCAACTCAAAGAGAGACAGGCATCTGCAGGGAGACAGGACAGTATTTGCTTACCAGGGGCAGAAGTCAAAGAAGGAACATTCAACTAGAATTTTTTTTTCTTTTTTTGTGGTACTGGGGATTGAACTCAGAGGCATTCTACCTCCGAGCTATACCCCCAGCCCTATTTTTTATTCTTTATTTTGAAACAACGTCTCACTAAGTTTCGGAGTGCCTCACTAGGTAGCTGAGGCTGGCCTCGAACCCGGATCCTCCGGTCTCAGCCTCCTGAATGCTGGGATTACAAGTGTGTGCCACCACGCCCGGCTTTCAACTAGAAATTTTGATGAATCACTGGAGGCAAAATGGGGACTACTAATGAGGGTATAAAGTATCTAGACACTATGGTCATAGAAGTGCCCCATTCTCTTACAAGCCTTTTCTCTAGTAACTCAAGCAGTTTCACATAGGGAAGATGAGGTGAAGGGCTACCTAGAGAAAGCTACCTGAAGGATGCTGTCTAGGTCCCTGGTGCTTAGTGCCCTGACTCTCTTACTGAACACAAGGCCAAATCGGTAGGAGAAGGATATCAAGTGAGGGCAATGGCATGGTTTTACTCCTGCTGGGGGAAAGGAAAAGCACTTAGCCTTAGCCTCTCAGTTTTATCTAAGAGGGAAAAGGTTCTCCTTCGGGAGAACCTCGAGGATAAAGACAGAAAAATAGAGGGCACTTGCTGCAGGCAGGTAAGAAAATAGGGGTTGCCAGGCGTGGTGGCACATACACTTGTAATCCCAGTACTTGGGAGACTGAGACAGGAGAATCGCAGTTTCAAAGCCAGCCTCGGCAACTTACTGAGGCCCTCAAAGTTAAGGGATTCCACTAGAGGAATTTAAACTTTCTGGTGCCCATAATAGTAACAAATTCAAATACTCTTATACATTGTTGGTTAGAATGAAAAATGAAGCCACTTTAGAACACAACCTGGCAGTTCTGCACATGGTTAAATAAGAGTTGCCATATGATGCAATATTCTACTTATGAGTATATACTCAAGAAAATTAAAAACATATGTCCACAATAAAAACTTATACATGAAGCCTGACATGGTGGCACATGCCCATAATTCCAATACTTGGGAGGCATAGACAGAAGGATCACAGGTTCGAAACCAGCCTCAGCAACTTAGCAAGAAAGACCCTTAGCAATTTAGCGAGACCCTGTTTCAAAATTAAAAAAAAAATAAATAAAGGGCTGGGGGTGTAGTTCAGAGGAAGAATACCTCTGGATTCAATCCCCAGCACCAAAAAAAAAAAACCTTGTAAATGAATGTTCATAGCAGAACTACTCATAATAGCTAAAAAGTAGAAACAACCTACATGTCTATCAACTGATGATGGATTAAAACACATGGTATAGTCATATCATGTGATATCATTTGGTTATGAGAAGAAAGTACTGATATAAACTACAACATAGATGAACTTGAAAATATTATGGTAAAGGAAAGAAGCCAGATACAAAAGATCACATGATTCTACTTATAGGAAATGTCCAGAATAGGCAAATCCACAGAGAGGGAAAGTAGATCCGTGGCTGTCAGGGGCTGGGAATAGGGATATTCACGAGTAACTACTAATGGATTAAGGAGTTTCTTTCTGGGGTAATGAAAATGTTCTAAATTTAGATTGTGGTAATGGTTACACAACTGTGAATATACTAAAACTCACTGAACTATATACTTTAAACAGGTGAATTGCATGCTATGAGAATTTTATTTCTTTCTCTTTATTGGTGCATTGTAATTATACATCATAGTGAGGTTCAGAGTGATAGAAGCATACATACACATAGCACTTGCTGTGTGTTACCCTCAGGGTCTTACCCCATTTCCTCCCCCTCCTCATACATAATATTACCATTGATATTGTTAACTTCATATATGAACATTCTTTATTTTGAAACAGGGTCTCACTAAGTTGTGGAGGGTCTAACTAAGTAGCTGAGGCTGGCTGTGAGCCTGCATTCCTCCTGTCTCAGCCTCCCAAGTACTGGGATTACAAGCGTGCGCCACCACACCCGGGTCTAAAAGTTTTTAAAAAGAGTGATTATTGTGGTATCAAAGAGTGATTATTGTGGGGCACTTCTATGACCATAGTGTCTAGAATAATTAGGTGTTTCTCCTCCTCAATGTGGTGTCAGCAGAGACTGGGCAGGGAGTCTAGGTTATCAACACTGCTATCAGTAATGTGGTACCCCTCACCATTACCACATGCTCCACTATCAGTAGAGGCAACAAGGTGAGAATTTCTATCTCCACCAGTAGTAATGAGACCTCTCACTGTTTCCTAGAGAGATAACAGAGATAAGGAGGGGAGTCCAGGAATTCTGTAACTGGTAGCCAGCACCCCCTTTTCGCCTGTGGCCTGGTTATAGTATGGTCTTGCTAAAACGGAAAATTTAAATAAAATGCAACATTTCATAATAGCAAGAAAAGTCCAAATGTACAACAGAAAAAAGCACTCATCATACTAAGAACAGGGAATAAAAAAAGACAATCAATACGCACCAACACTGACAGATGTTAGAATTATCTGACAAGGATTTGAAGGCATCCATGATAAAAACGCTTTAGTGAGAAATTACATTTTTTAAACAAAAAATTAGAAAGTTTCAGCAAAGAAATAGAGGCTACAACAAGTAAGCAAATGGAAACGTAGAATGGAATAATATAGTAACTGAAATAAAAAATTCTTAGGATACTTGAAGACTGAAATTAACAAAAGAAAGTACTAGTGAAAAAGAGAAATTACACAATCTGATCAACAGAAAGAATATAAAGTAGAAAAAAGAAAAGAGCCTGAAGGACCTATGGGAAAATAGCAAAAGATCTGGCATTCATGGAAGTTAAGTCCCAAAACGAAAGAAGATATAAGGCGGAACTGAAAAAATATTTGAAGAAATAATGGCTAAAAATTTCCCAAACTTGAAGTGAAAGATGCAATAATAGAAGTGAAGGCATCAACAAAAAATATAAACAATAGATTAGACCACATGGAAAACAGAATATCACTCCTAGAAGATGACCATTCCAAAAATGAATCCATCATACATAATCTAGAAAAAAAAATTTGACAGTATGAATCTGACATCGATGAGATCTGGGCCAATTTTAAAAAAGCTAATCTAAGAATAATAGGCATAGAAGAGGTATTAGAAGTTGAAACTAATGGAATAAACAACCCTTTCAAAGAAGTAATATCAGAGAATTTTCCAAACATAGAAAGAGAAGTTGACACACAGGTGCAGGAAACATATAGAACCCCCTTCAGACAAGACCAAAGAAGAGGTTCACCACGCCACATAATAATCAAGCTGACCAATGTAGAGGCTAAGGAAAGAATTCTAAAGGCAACAAAAGTAAAAGGCCAAGTGACATTTAGAGGCAAACCAATTAGAATCACTCCAGACCTCCCAAACCAAGTCATGAAAGCCAGGAGGGGCTGGAGTAACATATTCCAAACTTTGAAAGAAAATAACTTGCAGCCAAGATTCTCCTACCCAGTAAAACTCTCTCAAAATTGATGGGGATATAAAAACCTTCCATGACAAACAGAAACTGAAAACATTTATGTCTTCCAAACCAGAACTAGAGAAAATACTCAAAGAGATCAACTACAAAGAAGAACTAACAACGGGACCCTTCCGAACACATTCTATGAAGCCAACATCACACTAATACCAAAACCAAATAAAGACAGCTCAAGAAAAGAAAACTATAGGTTTATATCACTGATGAATTTAGATGCAAAACTGCTAAACAAGATACTAGCAATGCGCATTCAAAACCACATCAAGAAAATTATACACCATGACCAAGTCGGGTTCATCCCAGGGATGCAAGGCTGGTTCAACATTCGAAAAACAATACACGTAATTCACCACATAAACAGACTCAAAGACAAAAATCACATGATCATCTCA
>PVLC010038914.1:0-10000 GCA_004027655.1 Graphiurus murinus
AAAAAAAAAAAAAAAAAAAAATAGGCCTGGGGGTGTAGCTCAGACGTAGAATACCCTTGGGTTCAATTCCCAGTACTGCCAAAAAAGAAAAAGAAATGTAGTCAAGAAACCCAGAGGAGTGATGGAGGGGGTCAGGGGAGGCGGCGAGGGGACTTGATGAAGGAAATACTTCCATTGAAGCTATGTACATACATATGTGAAATGATCAACGCCGATGTCTATATCCTGTACAGGGACAGGAGGGAATGGGTGGGACCAGGGGAAGCTCCCCAAGTTCTGTGTGTGTGTATGTCCCCATCACTCTGAACTTCATGATGATGTGTCATTACAACGCACCAATAAAAGTATATTCACCAGGCATGGTGATGCACACTTGTAATCCTAGTTCTTGAGAGACTGCAACAGAAAGATTTAAGTTTGCGACCAGCCTTGGCAATTTAGCAAGGCCCTCTACAACTTAATAAGACTCTGTTTCAAAGTAAAGAATAAAAATAGGGCTGGAGGTGTAGCTCAGACATAGAATGCCCCTGGCTTTAATAACCAGTACCACAAAAAGAAAAGAATATTTTAAAAAAAGAGTGGCCAGACCTGGTGGCACACACTTGTAATCCCAATACTTGGGAGGCTAAGATAAGAAGATGGCAAGTTTGAAGCCAGCCTCAACAACTTAGCAAGACTCTATTTCCAAATAAGAAATAAAATCATGCTAGGAGTATAATTTGGAGGTAGAATGCCTCTAGGTTCAATCTCTAGTGCCACACACGCACACACACACAAAAAAGTCAATAATAGGCTTGTGATAGACATGACTAGATAATGTCATTTTAGATTAACTAATTATAGATTTTTAAGTATCAGAATATTTTCACAAATATTTTACACATTATAAGTGTGAACCCATTCAATAATTAAAGTTAGAATGTGTACTTTTTCCATCTCAACTTGGTCAGCAATGTATCAATGTGAAAGAAACAAATCCCATCCTTCAAATACATATTGTATCAGAAAACAAGGAAACCCTGTTTTGTGACTCATAGATGCCTTAGAAAGATCAAGGCAAAAAAATAAACAAACAAATAAAAATAAATAAGTAAACAAATAAATGGAGTAGATTTTGGAGATAGGTGAAGAGACTTCTCTGGAGAGAATGGAATGAGATGGCCAGGTCTTGTCAACAGGCCTCCATAGGGAAGGAGACGCAGCAGGAAGAAGCTGGGAACACAGCTGCATGCCAGCAGCAAGGACAGAAATGCAGGTATTGAGATCAGACGTGAATTCTCTAGTCGAGCCCTCTAGACCGTGAACCCAGCGAAGGGAGGGACCATGAAACACCATGTTGGCCATTGTATCTTCTGGGTTCAGCACCACGCCCAGCATTGTTATCCCCTTAGTCCTGGAGTGCTGCCTGCACCTAAGTACTATTTGCTCCCGTAACTGAGAAGTCCAGGGTTGGAGCATAGTCATAGCTAGGAGACTGGTTGTGTTTTCAAGGCTCTGCTTCTCTCACCATCTCTTCTCTAGTTTGACTTTATTTCTGGCAAGCTATCTCCAACTTGCAAGAAAAAAAAAAAGTCTACTCCCTAGTCAGAAATTACTGGCTCCAAGGGTTTTTGTCCTGAAAATGGCAGTTCCTTTCCTGATGGATCTGACACAAGTCCATGATTATGATGGATTTGCACAGGGAGCAACTAAAGGGGTAGAGGGAGTGTAGCTAGGAGGTAGAATACCCCTGTGCTCAATCCCTACTTAAGAGAGGAAGAAAGAAAAAGAATGAAAGGAAGAAAGAAAGACTGCTCAGAAAAATGAATTTGCATCTGAGTCTTAATTCAAGAAATCTTCAAGTAGGCTAAATGATGTGTCCCATCTTAAAAGTGCCTTGAGCCAGGCATGGTGGTGCACACCTGTAATCCAAGTACTTGGGAGGCTGAGACAGGAGGATCGCAGGCTCAAGGACAGCCTAAGCAAGTACTGAGACTCTCATCAACCTAGTGAGACTCTGTTTCAAACTAAAAATAAAATAGGGTTGGGGGTGTAGCTCGGAGGTAGAATGCCTCTGAGTTCAATCTCCAGTAGCAAAAAAATAAAAATAAATAAAAGTGGTTTGGATGAGGAAATGGGGTTCTTTAAAGTCTAGAAGATTCTTCCAATTCATGTTTAAATTTTTGAAAATATTTTTAAAGTGTAGCTATATCTAAACATGAAAATAACTCCTCCTCATACTTTCTTTTAAAAGTTTCCAGCTGCAAGGACACTTACTTTATGCCCAATAGACCTAACCTTAACACCTTAAGAAGTGATACTGTATTCAGTTGACTCTTGGGTATGAACAGCAATTCCTCACACTTTATCAGCTTTTGACAATAGGCTCTTATGGGCCTGAGTGATCTAAAATAGATTAATGAGGCACTAAAGTACTTTAATGAATAATGGAGCATTTTAAAATTTATTTTGTTTTTAATTCATTTAACTGCAATCCATTTAACAGCTAAAACACTCCCTCTTGAGCATATTAGGAGGCGTATTACACTGAGGTCTTATTAATTTATTATGTTTCAATTCATTTATAATTCATTCATTTTATTAATTTATTCACTGAATTGAGTTTTACCATATAAACATTGTAAAAGCAATTATTTCATTGGGCTCTATATGCAGCAAAATGAGTTTTCAGCAGGTTAACCAAGCAAATTAGAAGTTCATGAGAGAGAATGTCATTGGCATCAGGCAAAAGTATAGTTGTCATTTCAAAAATCATAGGGTGATGTACTTTCACGAACATATCAAAGTCAATCACTAAACTAAACTTGAGAAGGAGGGAGGGCAAGGGAGTGGGGCAGGAATTGGGGAAGGGTTAAATGAGAAATGTGTGCATGTATGCCTTTATCAGCTTGTACCTAACAAAGATGTATGATTACAATGCACCAATTAAAAAAAGAAAATTAAAAAAAAAAATCATAGGGTGAACAGAGTCCACTCAAGAACTTTGATTCTATCTCCCTTAGAAATGGAGTTTTTAAAACAATCAGAGATAGTTTGGGGACAGTCTATGTTCTCCTATTTTGTTGTCTTGGTATCCACTAGTAACACTTCTTCTTCCTACCTTAGAGATTTGTTCAAGTGCATCCCCCATCCTCCTTTTAGTGATCAAAGCAATAAAATATAGGGAATGCACTGGAGATTGAACCCAGGAGAATTCTACCTCTGAGCTACACCCCTAGTCCTATTTTATTTTTTATTTTGAAACCAGGTCCCAGTAAGTTGCTGAGAGTTTCACTAAGTTGCTGAGGCTGGCCTCAAAACTGTGATCCTCTTATCTCAGCCTCCCAAATACTGAGATTACAGGCATGCACCACCACGCCCAGCTCAAAAGATCTTAATGAAATGATTCATGCCAGCATCTCATATGTTTCCAGCTAGACTAATGAGTGGTAGAGGAATTTTGAGCAATTGCACCCATCATAAAGATATTTGTAAATATTTGGTAGACTAGTTGTCTATTTCCCATGACAAGACAAGAATGTAGAAGATTATTCTTGCTTGCCTGTTAGAATAAAAGAAGTTAAAAAAAAAAAAACTTTAGTTCTGCTCAATACAAACCTACAGGCAACTTGTATAAGAGGTATCTTTCCTTGTTTGGGGGATAAATCTGATACCACTCCTGGCTTCCTCAGATAACTCACCTTCATCGACACATCCCCTCTTTCCTGTACCCGCAACCCTTCCCTGCTTCTTGTTCAAATAGGCTTAAGTAGTTTTCAGTAAAAAGAAAACCACTCCTGGGTCATGACTTTCCCCTCCCCTTCTTTTCAAAGTCCAGCCTTTGGAAAGATTTGTCTCCATCTATGGTTTCTGCATCCCCCTCCTCGTCTTTCATCCACTCTCCCTCTTCCATTTATCTTGCACACTTCTCTCCTAACTCCAGCCTCATGGAAGTAATAGAACAACTGTGTCAATAAACAAAATACTTTTCCATTCTTATGTTGCTGAATCAATCTCTCTTTTTCTCTCCCTTTGTTTTTGTTTTTCTTTGTTCAGTGCTGGGTATTGAACCCAGCGATGCTCTACCACTGAATTACATCCCAAACCCCTTTTATTTTCTATTTCAAGACAGGGTCTTGCTGAATTGCCCAGGCTGGCCTTGAGCTTGCCATTCTCCTGCCCCAGCCTCCTAAGGAGCTGGGATTACATGCTCGTGCCACTGCACCTGGCTACTGGGTCTCTCTGAGGCATCACAATTGAAATGTTCTTTTCCTGGATTCTACGACCCTCCACTCTCTGGCTATCTCGCACTAGGTTGGCTATCCCTTCTTGGTCTCCAGGACAAAGTCTTCTTTGGATGCTGGGACCTTAAATGTTGATTCTCTCCAGAGTCCCTTTATGAGACTTTTCTTTTCACACTATACACTCTGCCTGGATCATCTTGTCCTGTATATGGTTTCAACTACCATCTGCACACTGCGAATATCACACAGGTATATTTTAGATTCTGTTATAAGGAGATGAAAATGAGTTAGATCATATACATCAACTAGGAGAAAACTTAAGTTATTCCATGACAAGGGAACACTAGTAGTGATTCTGTGTGACAGATAAGTGAATGACTAACATTGATTACATCACCTCATCCATAAGTGGAAGGGGAAAGAACTTTCATTCTCCCATTTCCTGCTCCTACTAGGTGGACTCCAGAAAGCCTATCTGATTCAAATTGAACAGAGTCCTTATTAAGAATGAAGCAAAATCCAAAGCTTTCATATTTTTCCACAGTCTTTTGACCAATAATCTCACTTGTAGAATTTCATCATAAGAAAGAGTCAGAAAAAGTGGTCAAAGATCATCAAATTAGGAAGTTTATCAGAAAAATATAAGCTGATACCAGGGGACATGCTTGTAATCCCAGTAGTTGGGAGGCTGAGACAGGAGGTTTTCGGTCAGCCTCAGCTACTTAGTGAAGCCCTCTGCAACT
This sequence comes from Graphiurus murinus, assembly GCA_004027655.1. Lineage (NCBI taxonomy): Eukaryota > Metazoa > Chordata > Mammalia > Rodentia > Gliridae > Graphiurus > Graphiurus murinus. The sequence goes on from PVLC010038914.1 coordinate 4,967, forward strand.
TAATGAAAACCTGTTTCAAAATAAAGAATAAAAAATAGGGCTTGGGATGTAGCTCAGAGGCAGAATTCCCCTGGTTTCAATCCCCTCCCCCAAATAAAAGAGAGAGAGAGAGAGAAAATTATAAGCTGCATAAAATGTAGGCATGTCTACACAATAGGATATTCTGTGGCCATTTGAAATGTATGTCAGTTGGGCATCATAGCACATGCCTGTAATCCCAGGATTTGAGAGTCTAAGACAGAAAGACCACAAGTTCACAGCCAGCCTCATCAACTTAGTAAGGCCCTCTGCAATTTAGCAAGACTCTATTTCAAAATAAAAAATAAGCCAGGCATGGTGGTACACACTTGTAATCCCAATACTAGGAAAGCGGAGACAGGAGGATCACAGGTTCACAGTCAGCCTCAGCAACTTGGTAAGACCCTGTTTCAAAAATAAAAGAATAAAATAGGGCTGGGGGTATAGCTTGGAGGTAGAATTCCCCTGGGTTCCATTCTCAGTACCTCACACACACACACACAAAAAAAATAAAAATAAAATAGAGCTGGAAATGAAATTCATCTCTTTTCAAAAATCAATTTAAAGAATTTTTCATATTATTATGAGATTTATGTTAAGTGAAAATATATGCAATATCACTATAATCATAAAAGTTATATTTTTAAAAAACCACAAAAATCTTTCCTCAGAATATTTTTCACCACTGAATTTATTCAAAAGATAATTACCTATGTGTGTGTGCACGCACACACACACACACACACATACACACACACACAAATACCAAAAATAATCTGTGCAACAATAAAATGAATAGAGAGTCTCCCAGTGACTACTCTGTTGTGTGCCTTCAGGGTTACTTTCAGATATATACTGATGACTGGTTGAAGAGATATTTAGGAGATTGTTTAAGTAAAATTATTCTAAATAAGTTAAGATTTTGGAAATTTTCCATTAAGCAGAGCCACATAGATCATGGCAACTTTTGAAGCCCTCCTCAGCCATCATACTGATTGAGAAATAAGCTCGGCTTGAGGAAGGCCAAGATTCACAGATTTTACCCTGCTCAAATTTGGCATCATTGGCCAGGCTTGGTGGTGCATACCTGTAATCCCAGTACTTGGGAAACTGAGACCAGAAGATCGCAGGTTCCAGGCCAAGTTCAGCAACTTAGACCATTTCAAAAAATAAAAAGGGCTGGGGGGCGTAGTGGCTCAGAGGTAGAATGCCCCTGGATTTAACCCTTAATACCAAAAAAAAAAAAAAAGTTTAAATAAAATTAAGAAATAAAAATTGTCATCAATCAATACATAAAAAGAGAGAGAAAAAAATTAAGTTTCTTTTACTTTTAGACACTCTTCTAACAACATCTATCTAGTTCAAAAGGCATACTTACAAAATTGAAGCCTCATTCGGGTGATTTTATAAAGTGAAACAGGAGAATAAACAGAAAGTAAAAGTGAGAAAGGAAATGTATGATATTTGGCAGCATAATCACACAGAAAGATTCACTCCGTTTTTAAATTCCGTCTGTAACTTGCCTGGTCACAGATACCTCCTGTCACTGTGTGACAATTTGTCACTTGTCACTTTTCTAGATTTGCATTTGTTGCTGCGACGGTGTCATACACTTGAACACAGCTTGATTTATATTTGTCTTCTCCCGTTGAACACAGTTGAATCATACTTCAAATAAGCATATTAGAAAACCTTCCATGTGAAGAATTCTTTACAACAGCATTGGGCCTTTACCTAAAATTGCAATCCATCACACCTGGAAAATTTCATCTATACTTTAAGTATAATTTTCCATTATTTAAGTGTATTTTTTTTATTATTTAACCTGTTGTACATTTCAAAATTAAAACTTAAAGAGGTGCACAATGTTCTCTGGGGAGGAAATGCCATCTGTTTGGTTTTAGACGTAAATTGTCCCTTTAAGATATTTAAGCATGTATCATTGGGGTTTTTGTTTGTTTGTTTACATTTATTTGGGGTTTTCATTTGTTTCAATCATTGATTATGTTTTGTTTTTGTTTTTGCTTTTTATTTTCTGGTAGGAATTGAACCCTGGACCTTACACCTCCAAGCAACACCCCCAGCCCTGTTTTATACTTATTTTGAAACAGGGGCTCACTAATATGTGAAGGGCCTCACTCACTTACTGAGGCTGGCTATGAACCTGTGATCCTCCCATCTCAGCCTCCCAAGTACTGGGACTACAGGCATGCACCTCCATGCCCTGCCAGATCATTGGTTTTTAAAAATGATTTTCTACTTAAAATGACCAAGATCTATGTTATACAATAAAGGTTCAATGAAAAAGCCACAAATATTATATAGTTAAAATCCATATACAATATCAAAAAATTAATAGGTCAAGATTTAAGATAGAAACAGTTAGTGAATATGTTGTGTGCATTCTAGAATGTTCAACAGAATGAACACATCAAAGGATGTAAAGATGTGAGGAAATCTTGGTAGTAATTACAACAATTAGATAACTTTGCTAGTATTCAGTGGAACCAGTGATATTAAAAAGTAAAGCATTTTCCAGAATTATTGATCATATCTACATTTTACAGAAGATAAGTACGAGGAGTAAACATATTTTTTAAAAAGAAATAGGCTTATTTAAGCTGGGCATGGTGGCACACACTTGTAATCTCAGTACTTGGGAGGCTGAAACCAAAGGATCCAGGTTTATAGCCAGCCTCAGCTATTTAGCAAGGCTCTCTGCAACTTAATGAGACTCTGTTTCAAAATAAAGAATAAAAAAACTTTCTCAACAAGACCCCAAAGGCACAAGCAACTCAAAGGAAGATCAATACATGGGACTGCATTAAAATGAAGAGCTTCTGTGCAGCAAAGGAAACTATCAAGAACCTCAACAGAGAGCCCACAGAGTGGGAGAAAAGTTTTGCCACCTACTCTTCTGATAGAGGACTAATATCTAGAATATACAGAGAACTCAAGAAACTCACAGCTCAGAAATAAATAACCCAATCAAAAAATGGACAAAGGATCTAAATAGACACTTCACAAAAGAAGAAATACAAATGGCCAATAAATGTATGAGGAAATGTTCCACATCATTGGTAATCAGAGAGATGCGAATCAAAACTACCTTGAGATTTCACCTAACTCCAATCAGAATGGCAACTATCAAGAACACAAACAACAACAAATGCTGGCGAGGGTGTGGAGAAGTGGGAACCCTAATACATTGCTGGTGGGATTGCAAATTAGCGCAACCACTTTGGAAAACAATATGGAGGATACTCAGACGAATGGGAATGAACCTACCATATGATCCAGCAATACCACTTCTGGGTATCTACTCAAAAGAATGGAAACCAAACTATCAGACCAATGCATGTGTATCTATGTTTATAGCTGCACAATTCACAACTGCCAAACTATGGAACCAGCCAAGATGTCCATAGACAGATGAATGGATTACAAAACTATGGGACATGTACACAATGGAATTTTACTCAGCCATAAAGAAGAACAAAATCATGTTATTTGCAGGGAAATGGATGGAACTGGAAAACATTATGTTAAGTGAGATTAGCCAGTCACAAAGAGTAAAAAGCATAAGTTCTCCCTAATATGCAGATGCTAGGGAGAAGATGGGACATAAGAGGGACCCAGATGAAAAAGGAGAAACCTTAGATAAGCAAAGAAGTTGACTTAACTGAAGGTGATGGACCAGGGGGCGGGGGGTGGGGGAGGGCACCCTAATGCACATGATGTACTTTCACAAATATATCAAAGTCAATCACTAAACTGAACTTGAGAAGGAGGGAGGGTGAGGGAGTGGGGTGGGAATTGGGGAAGGGGTTAAATGATAAATGTGTGCATATATGCTTTTATCAGCTTATATCTTACAAAGATGTATGATTATAATACACCAATTAATATAAATAAAAAACCTAACTACAAAAAAGAGGAAAAAAAGGCATTGAAGAAAGTCTAGAATTACAGACCAAGGGTATCAGAAAACTTTTCAAAGAAACAATTCAGAGAATTTTCCAAAAATAGAAAAAGATTTGGATATCCACATGTAATAGACATACAGAACACCATTAAGACAGGATTAAAGAAAGACCTCAACATCATTAAGGCAATAAACAATAAAACAAACCCAACATCATATTAAATGGAGGGAAATTGCAGGAATTCCCTTTAAAATCAGAAACAAAGACAAGGATGCCCACTATCACCATGCCTTTTCAATATAGTCCTCGAGACTCTTGGAAGAACAATAAGACAAGAGAAAGATATCAAAGGAATTCAAATAGGAAAAAAGAATTAAAATTATCTTTATTTTCAGATGACATGACCCTATATCTAGAAGACCCAAAAAACTCAACTGAAAGACTACTAGAGCTGTTTAACAAATTCAGTAAAGTAGCAGGATACAAAACCAACCTAAAAAAAAAATCAGTAGCTCTTCTCTATGCCAACCATGAATCCACAGAGAAAGAAATACAGAAAACAATTTCATTCATAATAACCTCAAAACCAATAAAATACCTAGGAATAAACCTAACCAAAGAGGTAAAAGATCTCTACAATGAAAATTATAAAACGCAAAAGAAAGAAATTGAAGAAGATCTTGGAAAATAGAAAGATCTCCCTTGCTCTTAGATAGGCAGAATAAATATCAAAATGGCCATTCTACCAAAAGTTATCTACAGAATCAATGCAATACCTATTAAAATACCTATGTCATTCTTCATACACCTAGAAAAATCAGTCATAAATTTCATATGGAAAAACAAAAAACTCAGAATTCTCAAAGCAATTCTCAGCAATAAGAACCATGCAGGAGGTATCACAATTCCTGACTTCAAATTATACTATAGAGCAATACTAATTAAAACAGCATGATATTGGCACAAAGGCACTTAGACCAATGGAACAGAAGATACAGAAACAAATCCACACACTTATAGTCAGTTGATCTTTGACAAAGAGACCAAACACATATGGTGGAGAAAAGACAGCCTTTTCAATAAGTAGTGT
>PVLC010038915.1:0-14507 GCA_004027655.1 Graphiurus murinus
TTTTTTATTCTTTATTTTGAAACTGAGTCTCACTAAGTTGTGGAGTGCCTCACTAGGTACCTGAGGCTGGCAGCGAACCCGGATCCTCCGGTCTCAGCCTCCCGAATGCTGGGATTATCTTTTCTAAACTTTTAAAATCACCTCCCACTTGGGCTGTTTCTAGCCCTGTAATTATTTGACTGTCTTATCCCTTGGCACTCTCTAATTTTCTTTATGTTCTTAAAAAAAAAATTGGGCAGGATGGCACATGCTTGGGAGGCTAAGACAGGAGGATCGCAGGTTCAAGGACAGCCTCAGCAAGTAGTGAGACTTTCATCAACCTAGTGAGCCCCTGTTTCAAAATAAGCCAGGTGTGGTAGCACATGCTTGTAATCCTAGCATTTTGGGAGGCTGAGACTGGAGGATCCGGGTTCACAACCAGCCTCAGCTACTTAATGAGGCCCTCCGCAACTTAGTGAGACCCTGTCTCAAAATAAAGAATAAGAAGTAGGGCTGGGGGTATAGTTCGGAGGTAGAGTACCACTGAGTTCAATCCCCAGTACCGCAAAAAAATAAAATAAATAAAATAGAGCTACAGAGCCGGGCGTGGTGGCACACGCTTGTAATCCCAGCATTCGGCAGGCTGAGACCGGAAGATCCGGGTTAGCAGCCAGCCTCAGCTACCTAGTGAGGCACTCCGTAACTCAGTGAGACTCAACTTAGTGAGTCAAAATAAAGAATAAAAAATAGGGCTGGGGGTGTAGCTCGGAGGTAGAATGCCCCTGAGTTCAATCCCCAGTACCGCAAAAAAAAAAAAAAAAAAATAGAGCTTCAGATGTAGCTCAGGTAGAATGCCCTTGGACTCAATCCTCAATACCACAAAAAAATAAAATCAATCCTATTACTACTCTGGGTTATGACCACTGTAAGTTCTTAAACCTGCCAGCATCTGCCTTACCCTATCTCCCTGGAATGTCCTCCACTGACCTGCTGTCTCACCCCTCCTTGCCCAGCACTTGGCTGCTGTTGAGGAAAGGAAGATCAAATCTTTGGTGGCCCTACTGGTGGAGACCCAGATGAAAAAGTTGGAAATCAAACTCCGGCACTTTGAGGAGCTAGAGACCATCATGGACCGAGAGCGGGAAGCAGTGAGTATCCTCTCCAAGGGAGCAGGAGCCTGAAACCCCACCTTGAGAGTGAGCTGTGCCTCGCTTTAGGATTGGAGGGTAGGGGTGTGTGTGAGAGAGAGAGAAGCATCGGGTAGAAAGTCTGAGACTGACAGGGCACCAAAGCAGAAAGGAGAAGGGCAAGCCAGGGCAGGTGGAACTGTTCCTGGGCAGCCAAGGTCAAGTGGCCTTACACATGAAGCCTGGGGGCTGAGGTCCTACAGAAAATTAGCTCCACAGAAGCTATGCACACTTGTAATCCCAGTACTTGGGACGCTGAGGATCACAAGTTTGAAGCCAGCTTCAGCAACTTAATGAGACCCTGTTTGAGAATAAAAAATAAGGACTGGGGTGTAGCTCAGGTAGAATGCCCCTTGGTTCTACCCCCAGTACAAAAGAAAGAAAAAGAGAAAGAGTTAACAATGCTTAAAGTATTCAAATTAGGAGGTTTTTACATCCAGTATATAAAGTTATGAGAGGTCACAGAATAAAGTCAAAGTTCAGAGTATAGTAAGTTGATTCTGGGATAGCTTCCTAAGAATAGTACGTTTCTAGCCAAGTTTGAAAGAGGAAAAGAACATGAGTTGACAAAAGGAACTGGAAGCATTTTCCAAACCAAGGTAAAAGTTTCAAGCCTTTGGGCTGAAGTGAGCCAGGGCTTCCACCAGGTGAACTACAGTGCACTGAGGAGACAGGAAGGTCATGTGATTCACAAGAGGTGCACTGGTGGGACAGAGGAAGCACAAGGTGTAGATTCGGGGAACCACCAGCATGAGCAGTGAGGTCTTTGAGAAAAAGACAAAGCAGGGGGCAAGGCATTTACCTAGGGATCTTCAGAAGATCCAGTAACAGCACTCAATTGGCACCGGCAGCTGGAGTATCAGAGGCAGCAGCTCCTGGCCGACAGGCAAGCCTTCCACATGGAACAGCTGAAGTATGCGGAGATGAGGGCCCGGCAGCAGCACTTCCAGCAGATGCACCACCAACAGCAGCAGCCACCGCCAACCCTGCCTCCAGGCTCCCAGCCCATACCCCCCACGGGGGCTGCTGGGCCACCCACAGTCCACGGCCTGCCTGTGGCTCCAGCCTCTGTGGCCCCTGCTCCTGCTGGCAGTGGGGTCCCTCCTGGAAGCTTGGGCCCTTCTGAACAGATCGGACAGGCAGGGCCAGCGGCAGGGCCACAGCAGCCACAACCAGCTGGAGCCCCCCAGCCTGGGGCAGTCCCACCAGGGGTACCCCCCCCTGGACCCCATGGTAAGTGGTGGGTTCAGGAAATCTTGGCTCACAGAGACCAGGTGAATGATGTCCCAGTTTCCCTTGAAAGGGATCCACAGTGGGCCTGAAGATACGGATTGGCCTTAGTTTCAACAGATGGGTCCATCCGTTATGTTCCTAAACCGGCGGGGATTTCTCCTCAAACCCACACCTTTGGAGTTTTATTCCAGGGATTTGCCACTTACTCTAGTGTCAGGAAAAGGGAAGATGGGACTAAGGAGTTGCTAGATCATACTTGCTCTGAAAGTGAGTAAGAGATTTTGCTCTAACCTCTCTTCTTTGTTCCCAGGCCCCTCACCGTTCCCCAACCAACAAACTCCTCCCTCAATGATGCCAGGGGCAGTGCCAGGCAGCGGGCACCCAGGCGTGGCGGGTAATGCTCCTTTAGGTTTGCCTTTTGGCATGCCGCCTCCTCCTCCTCCTGCTCCATCCATCATCCCATTTGGTAGTCTAGCTGACTCCATCAGTATTAACCTTCCCCCTCCTCCTAACCTGCATGGGCATCACCACCATCTCCCGTTCGCCCCGGGCACTCTCCCCCCACCTAACCTGCCTGTGTCCATGGCGAACCCTCTACATCCTAACCTGCCGGCGACCACCACCATGCCATCTTCCTTGCCTCTCGGGCCGGGGCTCGGATCCGCCGCAGCCCAGAGCCCTGCCATTGTGGCAGCTGTTCAGGGCAACCTCCTGCCCAGTGCCAGCCCACTGCCAGGTGAGAAGGGGCCAGGAGGGGAGAAGAGGGAGGGAGAAGGGTCCACTTGGAGGGAGGGAGGGCAGGTGGGGAAGGGGTAAGGTACTAGAATTTCCACAATCCTTTTTGAACACTCTGGCAAAATTAGAATACAGGAGGAAGGGCCTCTCTGGCTATCCTCCACCATTCCCCAACCTGGCAGCTGCCACCTCTAGGATGACGTTGGGGCCTTTCACTGGTGGGTCACGGAGGAGACCTGTGGCACAGAGCATCTCAGTTGTAAATTTGAAAAACAGCTGTTTGCATGATGATTGGCATCCCTTTGCTTGTTCCCATCACATTTTAATGCCCAATTTAGAGGTCCTTTGGGGGCAGGAAGATAATTCCAGTCTATCAGTTATTCCCAGTGTGAAGTAGAAAAGGGTCTTGGGAAAAGGAAGTTGTACATTGTGGGTATCTCATTCATCGACTCACCCACTGCATGCTATGCCCAGTTCTGTATTTGTGTGTGGAGCCTGGGTCTGGATCCCTCTGCCTGATTGTTCTAACTGATTCATCTTCCTTTTCTCCACAGACCCAAGCACCCCCCTGCCTCCAGACCCCACAGCCCCGAGCCCAGGCACAGTCACCCCTGTGCCACCTCCACAGTGAGGAGCCAGCCAGACATCTCTCCCCTCACCCCCATGGAGATCACGGTTCCAGGAACAGCCCTCCCCCACCACTGGGACCCTTCCCCAGCTGGAGAGTTCATCACTACGTAAGGAAAGCTCCTCCTGCCCCTCCACAGCCCCTGCCATGCCCAGCAGAGGCATGCACTTTTATATTGGATGATTCAAGGACTTCTGTTTAAAAGCTGTTTCTAATGTTTGGGAGGATAGGATGGGAATGCTGCCTCAGAAGGAAGGGCTGGGGAAAGTGTTTATACAAGGTTCTACCTAACCACTTCTAAGGGTGCACCCCCTTCAAAACTACTGCATTTTTTTATGGATAAAAAAGAAATTAAGCCCTTTAAAAGGAAATAGATTTTAAAAATCCACGTTGGAACTCCCTTCAGCCCACTAAAAAAAAATAACCAGCTTTTACATTTGGTGGGGGGGGGGGGTGGCAAAGGGGAGTTAAGATTCTGGGAAGAGCTCTAGGGATGGAGTCAGTACTGAACCTGTCTCCCAAGCCCACTCACTCATTCTGATCTCCTGCGCCCTCGGCCCATCCTTGGTGTTGCTGTTGAGGCCGCCTCAGCTCAGCCGCTCAGCCCGTTCCCTCTGAATGTCAGTTTTGTGTTTTGTTTTTTAAAGTCACCTGCTTAGTTGATGTCAGCCTATGTGTATTTGGTGGGGAAACTTATTTTTGGTGGGGGGGAGGGATCCTGTGGTAGGTAAGAGAGGAGGAAAGGGCACTAGGTAGGGGCTGTTCTTCCTTCCTGGGGTTATATCTGTGAGCTCCTAGAAGGCATAGAGAGGTAAAATGTAAGAGGATGGGGAGTTTTTAAAACCTGAAAAATTGAAAAGCACTTAAGCACCTCCTCCTTGTGACTCAAGGTGGGTCACTTCCCTACCTGCCTTTCTCACTAAGACTGGCAGGGTCGCACTGATAGCTAGGGGCTCCCCCAGATGAGGACACAGGTGAGGGAGCAGCATGGCTCTGCTCTGCTTCCCAGACTTCAGTGCCTCTCCATTCCATTTCTTCCCTTCCTCGCCCTTGATGTGGAGGCAAATGGGATTCCAGGCTCTACACCAATTCTGGGCCCTCCTGCCAGGCCCTTTGTTCCTCCCGTCCCTGTGTTTCTCTTTCTCTGCGTCTTGACTCCTTTCTTCTGTTCAAAGTTCTTTGTAAATTCCCTTTTCTTTATTCCTTTTCTTTTTCTTTTTTCCTTTTTTTTTTTTTTTTTATAAATTAATTTGCTTTCAGTTCCATCTTGTGGATGCCTCTGTGTTCTCTTATCTGTGGCTGTCAGGCAGGGGGATTGGGCTGGGAACAGCATTCCTGGAGTCCCTCACAGGGACATTTTACTGGAGAGACATTCTGCAAGCCACAGCGCCCACAGATGCCACCTCACACCACAGAAGACTAAAGGCAGACCAGCTATCAGGACTTGTGCACCGTGACCTGTGCACAGCCACACCAACAGAGGTGATCACCTGCCCTAAAAATAGCTGTTTAAGACTGGGAAGGACATCCCTACAACATGGAGATTTTATATCTTTATCCTTTAATAGTAGTGGCTTCATTCTTTCCCTTATTAGGGAGGAGGCAGGCCTTCACTTCTGTTATTGGCCCCTAGTCTTGCCAGTGTGACAGACAGACTTAGGGCAGTGCAAATATGGCCTGGCTTTAGCTCCAGCCAACACCCCCAGGCTTTCCCACAAAAGGTCTTCAGTGGTTGGAGGGTTGGGCTGTGTTTAAGCCGCCTGAAGGCTAAGAAAAGATTCAACCCAATCTGGGATGGAACTAAAGGATGTCCTTTTCTTGGAGAAAATCACATGGCCTGTCAGGGATTTATGGCCTTCCTAATTCCCCTAAGGGGTAGCCTTTGCAACATGGATGAATGGGGCCAGCATCTCTTAAACAGGACCAAGACAGCTACTGCAGGCCCCTTTCCAGCTTTCCCCCAAACCTTCAGACGTTAGCCTTGGGCTGTGGCTAGAAATCATTACCATCTCACCTTCCCCGCCCCCATCACCCTAAATCAGGAAGGAAAGCAGAACTGAAATGTGGGCAGAGAAAGCAAGTTTATTTGGTGAATGCTGGCAGCAAACATCATCCAAGAAAGATCAGATGGGAAAGGTGCTGTGGCCAGGGAGCCCCAGCAGGCAGCCTCTGGGCCACAGAGATCTCACACAGGGCAAGGCACGGCAGGGGATACCAGAGACGTCCTCAGCCATTCAACACCATCCTGACGAGCTCTGTGGGAAGACAGGTGGGTGAGCCAGGGAGCAGAGCTGGGGAGGGGCGTGCCAGGGGCCAAGAGACTTCAAGACCCTGAAGGTAGTGTGAGAGGTACCCACAGCAACCAACCTTGTGGTCAGTTTGCATAGGAGCCACCTTGAGTCTGACCAGTTCTCTCTGCCCCAGCTCCCCTCCCATCAGTTGTTAGTCCCCCACCCAGCCCTGAGCAGCAGAAACAGAGCAGAGGCAGAAAGGTTCTCAACTACACCTACAGCTACTGTCAGCCACTGGCAGGAGGAAAGGACAGAATTTTGGGTTAGGGTACCTCCAAGCTGCCCAGCAGAGGGATGGGGAAAGGGTATTCAGCTCTAGCAGCAGAATGGGGCAGGCAGCCTGTGCCAACTCCATGCTCCAGGGCCAAAGAGCTACCCCGAAGCAAGATTGCTCATAAGCTGGTGTGAGTACAGACACCAGCACCCAGGACCCTATATGCAAAACCTCAGGCCCCTTCTAGGAGAGTAGCAAGGAGGTACCATACCCCCCAGCTGCCTTCGTCTTTGAGGAACCCCTCCCCTCCCTAGCCAGCTCCATGCAGAAACATGCCATAAGGAAGTCAGATGGTAGTAGGGTAAGGGCAGAGGCTAAAGAGCACAGGTTGGGAAGAAAAACACTGGGGAGATCATCTAGAGGAGAGGCTGAGAGGAGCCGTACCCGCCCCATGGGCCCGTCACCCCGACAGGATATGCCTCACAAACGCTGCAGGAAGGAAGAGACATTAATGGTGAAGACAAGACACAGACACGGGGGGTGAAGGGATCAGGTGGTGGGGATACAATCCATATGCTTTACTTCCCATTCCTTCCCCACCCTTCATATCCCTTACTTTCCTGCCATACCCCCAGCCTCCCACTCCTCGGCCGGGCTGGGCCCTGCCCGTGCCTCCTGGCTCCTTGTGAAGCCCAAGTCCTGGGATAAGGAAAGTCCCAGATGCTGTCCTTAACAAGCCCTATACGACTGCTAACTCCGCAAAAGCCCCAATTCAGCCCTCACCTTCATAGTTGATACAACCATTGCTGTCCTCGTGCCCTGCCACCAGCATCTCCACTTCCTCCTCGGTCATCTTCTCACCTGCAGAGGGAAAAACGCATTTTTGCCTTCAGGGTGACATCTGAGGTATATCAGGGTTGCTCCCCAGCCCCAGGACAAGACAGTCTTACCCAGTGTGACAAGGACATGACGAATTTCGGCACCCATGACAGTACCATTCCCTTCCTTGTCGAACACCCGAAGGCCTTCAACATAATCCTCATAGGTTCCCTGATCCTTGTTCTTGGCCACTGTCTGCAGCATGGGCAGGAAGTGCTCGAAGTCCAGCACCTTCACATTCATCTCTGCCATACAGAGGTAGAAGTGTGTCAGGCCAGAAAAGCCAATGGAAGTTCTCAGGGTATTATGGGGGCCACAAGTGAACAAATTTCTCCTGCCCAAAGGGGAAAGCTGTAGGATTTGCTAATTGAGACAAGATTTCACCTGAATGTGGGTCCAATGAAGATAAAGTGAAGCTCTTAGCTGAAGAACTGTGGACCCACTATCACTGTATTTTTCTTTCTTTTTTTTTTTTTTTTTTTTTTTTTTTGCAGTACTGGGAGTTGAACCCAGGGGCATTCTACCTCCAAGCTACACCCCCAGTCCTATTTTTTATTTTATTTTGAAACAGGGTCTCACTAAGTTGTGGAGGGCCTCACTAAGTAGCTGAGGCTAGCCACGAACCCAGATCCTCCAGTCTCAGCCTCCCAAGTACTGGGATTACAACATGTGCCAACTGGCCTGGCCACCCTGAATTATTGACACTCACCATCACTCTTGGGGTTCCCTAGAACCTTGAGCACCTCAGCGTTGGTGGGGTTCTGGCCCAGGGCCCTCATCACGTCCCCACACTGGCTATACAGGATCTTGCCATCACCTGTTCGGTCAAACAGCTGGAAGGCCTCTTTGAACTCTGAAGATGGAGATACAGGTCAACAGTGGAAATGTGGAGGTTGAGCTGGACCCTGCCTCAGAGCTCTGCTGCCTGGTCAATGCTGATCATGCAGAAACCAGATCTACCCTGTTGCACACCCAAGTCAGCTAAGAGGGATCCGTTTCTCCCAACTCAAATGTCCCACAAAGTACAACCTTCCTCCCCTCTTGGCAGCATGTCAGTATCATTTGCACACCTCCTGGCCAGCTGCAGGCCTGCCCAGCCTTCTTGCTGCTAGTACTACATTCACTACTCAGGACAGGAATTTGCCACCGCCCAGTCTGGGTCCTGTCCTTATAAGGAAGTGGGAGCAGTAGCCTGGGGTCATCCTTGCCTGCCACTTTCCACCCTGCCCTGACGGAAAGACCTTCCAGAGGGTGGAGCTACGGTCATATCCTTAACAAATGCCCCTCTTCCCCAAGATCACAAAACATCAGGTCACTACTCTGCAATCTTCACAACTTCATGCTGGGGAGGAGGAGGGGGCAGTTAGGAGAAAAGAGGCATAAGTAGCTGATTAAGGGACAGGCAGCTTATTAACCCTCCCCAAACATCACACACAGCAGACATGAGGTGACCAAGTTCTTCCACATAACCACACGATCTAGAACTCACCCAGTGCTTGGGGCTCAGATCTAGAGTGGAAGGATGGGAAGGAAGAACGAATGAGAAAAGAAAATGGAGGATCCAGAAGGAAGAAAAGAATCCAGGAGGCACTCTTCTGGGGACGCCAGAGTGACAGATTGGGGTTAGAGGGTAGGTGCTAGAGGGGGTGTCCCTCTCCTGAAGGGTGACCTCAGTTGGGGTCAGAGCCTGCCTACCTGCGGTCTGGTCCTCGGTGAAGTCGCACTGTTCAGAGAAGAAGGGAGTGGTCAGCATCTGAACGCCAATCCGCAAGCATCTATCCCAGTCCCACAAACTCCGGTTTCCCAGCAGCAAACTCTCGTTTCCCAGCAGGATTGGGCCCTAGACTTCCAACCCCACCTCCAACCTTCTAGGACCTCGGGTTCCCTCTGCCACCTACCCCTGCCTTATCCTCACCCCCTACCCGTGGCTCCCCTCCTCGCCCCAAATCCCGCTTAGTTCCCAGGCCCCGGGTCCCACCATCTTGACTGCTCAGCTCTGCGGGACCTTTTCCTGCAGTAATGGCTCCGACTCCAGGCCCAACCCTAGATTTAGTACGTCCCAATGACGTCACCCTCCGTGAATTCAGCCAATAGGAACCCCAGCCCGACTTGGGCAGAAGCTTCGTTCCTTTAGTAATGAGGTGGGCGGGGCCGCTCTTGGTCCTTCTCCCCCGCGGTCCCACCTGGGCACGGAAGCCGCGCTGGGGTGGGGTGCTGCTCGAGAAATCCAGTCCTTCCAACTGCTCAAGATCAGAGGATCTGGGCTTTGGGAGTGGAGAGAGCCCTTCTTTTCCTCCTCCCCCTTTGAAGAAAACAACACTGAGACCAAGGACCGATTCATGTCTTTATTTTGAAACAATAGGTGGCCTTCTAGCGGCAGGAACGTGCTTCCGCCTGCGGGGGAGAGGGAGGGCGAGTGCCCAGCCTCACAGATCTGTGGAAAAAAAATAAAGTTGCCAAGCCCTGGCGCTGGCGTAGCAATTGGCCAGGAAAACACACTCCTCCGCTTTCCTACTCGGGCTGAAGAAAGAGGAGGAGACTTGCCTCTCAAAGGCTGGGGGCCTCCTGTAGAGCTTACACGCTTAGGATGTGCTTCAGGAAGGCTGCAAAGAGAGGAGGCAAGAGGGCTTCGGGAGCCGACCTTGGATAACCCACTGGACTGTAGGTAAACCAGGGTACCCCACTCCCACAGGCATACACCCCTCCCAGACCCTTCCAGTCCTCTGACCCCTCACCCTCATAGTTGATGCAGCCGTTACTGTCCTCATGTCCTGCCAGAACAGTCTCCACCTCCTCCTCAGTCATCTTCTCTCCTGAACCCCAAACAGCGTTGGAGCCCCGCTCCCCCCACACCGCACCCACCCAGGCCACTCTTTGGTCCCTCCTCTCCTCCCACCCTGCCTCTTGCTTTCCATATCATCTGCCTTAGCTTGGAATGGTGGCAGCTTTGACAGACAAGGAAATCAAAGCCCCAAGCACTGACACTTGTACAGGACCAGAGAGCACAAGAATGGCTGGCTCCAAAAGCCAGAGCTTGGCTTCCACCTCACTCCCTTTCTCTGCCCTTTGGAGAGCACTTTAGCCTCTGGAGGAGCAAGTCCCTCAGATTCTGCCCCAATGTCTCTGACCTTCTTGGTTTCCTGCCTGTGACCTGCAGAACAGTTCTCCTCTTCCTGGCTCTGCCTACCTTGCCAATCTTCTTCCTGGTCCACTGCCCCTCCTCACCACCCCACAAGTTTTGGTCCCTGTCTCACCCAGGGTGGTGAGGACATGTCTGAGCTCTGCGCCCATGACTTTGCCGTTCCCCTCCTTGTCAAACACTCGAAGCCCCTCCAAGTAGTCCTCATAAGTGCCTTGGTCCCGGTTCTTGGCCACTGCCTGGAGCATAGGCAGGAAGGTCTCAAAGTCCACACGCCGGGTCTTCAGCTCTGGAGGTTAGAGAGAGGTCACTGTGCTATCACCTAGGACCCAGCTCCCCTTCCCACCACAGTGTCTTTCATTCAGGATTTCTGCCCCTGTGTTTAACAGTTTTTGAAGACCTGAGATCCAACCCCAGTGTCCTTTGTCAGCTTACCAACATCCTACCATTGAAAATTGAGGGATGGGGTATAGTTCAGTGATAAGGGGCTTGATTACCACACGAGAGACCCTAGGTTTGATCCTCGGCACCTCAAAAGAAGAAAATGGGAAACCCACTTGTGGCTTGGCATGGTGACACATGCCTCTAATCCCAGTACTTGGAAGGCTGAGACAGGAGGATCACAGGTTAGAAGGTAGTCTCAGGAATTGAGTGAGGCTGTCAACAACCTAGTAAGACCCTGTTTCCAAATAAAAATATAAAAGCCAGGCATGGAATTAATAGGGGGGAGGTTTTCGTGGGAACAGGGTTAATCCCATGCACGCCTAATCCCAGTACTTGGGAGGCTGAGACAGGAGGATCACAGGCTTGAGGGCAGCAAGTAGTGAAACTCTCATCAACCTAAGGAGACCCTATTTCTACATAAGAAATAAAATCGGGCTGGGGGTTTAGCTTAGAGGTAAAATGCCTCTGGGTCCAATCTCCAGTACCACAGAAAAAGGAAAAAAAAAAAAAAAACTGGTTCCAAGGTTCCTCTCACCATCACTCTTGGGGTTCCCCAGGACTTTGAGCACCTCGGCGTTGGTGGGGTTCTGACCCAGGGCCCTCATCACATCCCCACATTGGCTGTACAGGATCTTGCCATCACCTACTCGGTCAAACAGCTCGAAGGCCTCCTTGAACTCTGAGATTTAAGCCAGAGTTAGTGTTGCCCCGGCTTCCCAATGCCCCCCAGACAGAAGGGAGGTCCAGAGGCTGTGTGCTAGAGCAGGTGCAACAAGGGTGGACAGAGGACTAGCAACTAGCGTGGGAGGTTTCAAGGTCGGGACTGGAGCTAGGGGAACAGAAAGAGGATCTGCTCAGGCAGTCCGGACTGGACCAGGGACTTAGGGAAGCAGCTTCTCCTCACCCTCCAGCTGGTCCTTGTTAAACTCGATCTGTGGAAGAAAAGAGCAGGTGAGGAGGGATGACAGGGCTTATTCAGTCCCTCTCCAGCATGCCTCCCAACCAGCTGGCAGCCAGTTCTGGGAGGGGCCTAAAGGGACCAGCCTGGGAGCCCAGCCACCTCAGTCCCATTCCCAGCTCTGGGCCTTGGGAGAATCCCAAGAGGAGGAATTATAGGGGGGAGGGTTTCCTGGGAACAGGGTTAATCCCATGCCACCTGTTTCCCTCCCTCCAGTGCCCTGAGCCCTGCATCCCTCACATAACTGGGGGCTGAACAAAGGCTAAATTTACCCCTGGCCCCCAGCTGTGATTGTCTAACAAGTCTGTCCTCTTCATCCTACCCTCCTGGGGTTCAGATCTGTGGCCTTTTGAGTTGAACAGCCAGCCAGGGACAGGCAGCAGTTCTCTCCCTTCACCTTGAAACTATCCTCCCAACCCAGGTATCCCCATCTCACAGTCCCTGCCTCCAGCAGGGAGCAAGCATGAGAGTGTGCAATACACACACGTTATAGATTAGAGGGGAATAATAGCAAAGACCACAGCAGTCATAAATCTGGATGCTTCCCAATGGGTGACTGCAGGGAGTCCCAAGCTCACCCCAGTGCTCGCTCATTCCCTACCTGCTAAATGCTTCCTAACCCCAAGGTTGTATCCCACCCCTGAATCACCCACTCCTCCCACTTTCTTTTCGGAGGGAGACTTACCACCACTTTGGAGAGATCAACAGGGGGCTCCTGAGTTTTCACAGGGGCTGGGGGAGCAGCAGGCTCAGCCTTGGCCTTGGCGGGAGGGGTCCCTGCTGCTGGCTTGGCAGCAGGCTTGGAGATGGAGGGCCCTGCTGGCTTCTTCACAGGAACATCCTTCTTGGGAGGCATGATGTCCGGTGGCCAAAGGACAGTATGCCGATGGGGGCACCCATCTCTGTTTAAATAGCCAGGGAGTCTGGGATGTCAAGGGGCGGGGGCAGAGGCAGGGAGCCAGTTGGCGGTGGTGAGGTGGAGGAGAGATAACGCCTGCCTGCCCTCACTCCCCTGGGCTTCCATGGTTCAGATCTCCTGCCCCAAGGTTTTCTTCCCCCTGTCTACCCCTCCCCAAAAGCTAGCTGTAACAATGTTATTTGGGGGGACAGAAAGAGGAAGTCAGAGACTGCCCAGCATGGGGGAGTTAACCTCTGGAGGGAGGACAGGATGCTTGCCAGTGACAACAAGATGGAGTGTAGAAGAGGGGCCCCAGAAGCTCTAGACTCTAGAAAACCCAGGCAGGTGTGTGGGATTTGGGGGGAGAACTGGAGGGGCTTGTGTCAACTGAGAAAATTTAAAGTGGGGCCTGGAAACAGTCAAAGGTGAAAAAAAGCAAGGAGCCCCTCCCCTCTGACCATGAGTTGAAGCAAGGGTAGCTGACCCCACAGTCTAGCAATCCCAAATAATTACAGGCCCTGGGCCCCACTCAGCCTGGACCCTGCACAGAGAACTGTGCCCAGTAATAGAAAGAGGAGTGACACTCCCCATTGTCTCCTGTGTCCAGTACTGATTTTGGGTGGGGGTGCAGCCAAGAACCAGGTTTCACATACCCCCACCCATACTTCCAAGCAAGGAACCATTTCCCACAAGCTGATGGTCATTCACATCTGATAAAAGGTAGGGAGGGTACTTGCTGAACCTGCAGGGACCTCCTGGGGGGAAGGGCGGGCTCTGGGAGACAAAGGACCTACGTTCTCTAGTCCAAAAAGATGCAGGTGCATCTGTGGGCTCCATGATTACTCACCCCCCAACCAAGGACATAATAAAAGCCCCAACTCTGGCTCCAAGTCACAAACCTTGCTGGGGGCGCTGGAGAATGGACAAAGTAAGGGGCCTGAGAAGTGGGGCGCTGTCTACTTTTGTTCTGGGAGGAAAGAAGAGGATTTAGGTAGCATCCTGAGGAAGATAGCCATTTCACTTGGGCCCTGAGGTTCAGGGCTTTATGTTCGGGCCCCATTTTCCAAAGAAAAAAAAAGCGTCTGAGTCTCATTACAGAAAAAGAAAATTGTCCCATTTTCTGGAAAACAAGACATTCCTCCCGTAGAGATTGCATGCAACACACACACACCCCACCCCACCACACCCCTAAGCCTTAAAGGAAAGAGACCCTCCCCCAAACCAAAAACTCACCCTGCAGGTCCAGGTAAGGGGCGGGGGCGGGACGCAGAGCCGCTCCCGACTCTGAAGGGTTAATGGGGGCGGCCGCGGAGCATGCCGGAAGTTGTAGTCCCCTGCGCCCGCAGGCTCACGGGAAACCTGTCCAGTTCGAGGCGGCGCCGGGCGGGGGCTTCCGGCTGTCCGCTGTGGTTAATGACTCACCCTCTGCCTGGTTGTGCAGGAACTGAAAGGCAGTGCGCAGTCCCCACCCTAGACTCTAAAACCCTGCTAGGTCCTCAGGATGTCCCCGGGACCTAGCCCCTGTGAGGTCCTGGCTTGGTGTGGCCGGGGGCGTTGTTCTGCATCTACTGGTGAGAACTCAAAACCAGGGGAGAGGTAGAAGCAGCTGCAGGAGGTCTGGAGGTCAGGTAGCTGGAAGCCCTGCCGCTGGGAGAGCAACTGTGGTCTCTCTCGCTTCCCTTCTCCCTTTGCTAGAAAGAAAACCGATTGCTAGCCTGGCATGGTGGCACACACTTGTAATCCCAGTACTTGGGAGGCTGAGACAGGAGGATCGCAGGTTTGCTGCCAGCCTCCACTACTTAGTGAGGCCTTCCTCAGCTTAGTGAGACGCTGTTTCAAAATAAATAAAATAGGGCTGCGGGTGTAGCTCAAGAGTGGAATGCCCCTGGGTTCTTTTTTTTTTTTTTTTTTTTTTTTTGGGT
>PVLC010038916.1:0-14507 GCA_004027655.1 Graphiurus murinus
TTTGCGGTACTGGGGATTGAACTCAGGGGCATTCTACCTCCAAGCTACACCCCCAGTCCTATTTTTTATTCTTTATTTTGAAACCGGGTCTCACTAAGTTGCGGAGTGTCTCACTAGGTAGCTGAGGCTGGCCAGGAACCCAGATCCTCCAGTCTCAGCCTCTCAAATGCTGAGATTACAAGCGTGCGCCACCATGCCCGGCTTCATAGATTAATTTCTTTTTTTGGGGGGGGGGTGTACTGGGGATTGAACTCAGAGGCCTATTCTACCTTCAAGCTATACCCCCAGCCCTATTTTTTATTCTTTATTTTGAAACCGGGTCTCACTAAGTTGCGGAGTGCCTCGAACCCAGATCCTCTGGTCTCAGCCTCCTGAATGCTGGGATTACAAGCGTGTGCCACCACGCCCAGCTTCCTAGTTTTATTTCTGAGTCAATGCCTACATCAGATATTTCTGTATCATTCTGTTTAACAGCTGTATAATTGATACACTAAAATTGATTAGTCAATTTCCATTTGATGGATATATGGATTGTTAACCATCTTTTATGACTACCAGCCTTGCTGCAATGAACAATCTTGTAAATTTGTTATTTTGTACATATGTGAGATGAATTCAGAGAAGTATAATTATTGGATCAAAGGTGAATAGTACTGGGGATTAAACCCAGGGATGCTCTACCACTGAGTTATACCCCCAGCCCATTTTATTTTAGTGGTACTGGGGATTGCATCTAGGGATATTCTACCTCTGAGCTACACCCCTAGACCATTTTATTTTTTATTTTGAAACAAGGTCTCCCTAAGTTGCTGAGAGCCTAAGTTGCTGAGGCTGGCTTCAAACCTGAGATCCTTCTGTCTTAGCCTCCCAAGTACCGGGATTATAGGCGTGCACTACCACGCGCAGCTGCCTATTTCTTTCTTTCCTTTTTTTTTTTTTTTTTTTTTTTTTTTTTTTTTTTTTTTTTTTTTTTTTTTTTTTTGGTATTGGGGGTTGAACCCAGGGGCATTCAACCTCCAACCTACACCTCAAGCCTGTTTTATTTTTATTTTGAAACAGCGTCTCGATAGGTTGATGAGAGTCTCACTACTTGCTGAGTCTTGCTACTTGCTGAGGCTGTCCTTGAACCTGTGCTCCTCCTGTCTCAGCCTCCCAAGTACTAGGATTACAGGCATGTGCCACCACGCCTGACTTGCCTTTTTTTTTTTTTTTTTTTTTGCAATGCTGGGGATTGAACCCAGGGACATTTTACCTCTGAGCTATACCTCCAGCCCTACTTTTTATTTATTTGTCTATTTATTTATTTATTTATTTATTTATTTATTTAGGTACTGGGGATGGAACCCAGAAGCATTCTACCTCCAAGTTATACCCCCAACCCCAACTCTATTTTCTTTCTTTTTTTTTTTTTTTTTGCAATACTGGGGATTGAACCCAGGGGCATTCTACCTCTGCACTATACCCCCAGCCCTATTCTTTTTTTTTTTTTGCGGTACTGAGGATTGAGCTCAGGGGCATACTACCTCCGAGGTATACCCCCAGCCCTATTTTTTTATTCTTTATTTTGAAACCAGGTCTCACTTAGTTACAGAGTACCTCACTAGGTAGCTGAGGCTGGCCGCGAACTTGGATCCTCCAGTCTCAGCCTCCCAAATGCTGGATTACAAGCGTGCGCCACCAGGCCTGGCTAGCCCTATTCTTTATTCTTTATTTTGAAACAGGATCTCACTGAGTTGCAGAGGGTCTCACTAAGTAGCCGAAGCTGGCTGTGAATCCGGATCCTCCTGTCTCAGTCTCCCAAGTACTGGGATTACAAGCGTGGGCCACTATGCGCGGCCTATTTTATTTCTTATTTAGAAACAGGGTCTCACTAAGTTGTGGAGGTCCTCGATAAGTTGTGGAGGCTGGCCAAGAACCTGTGGTCCTCCTGTCTTCCCTTCCCAAGTACTAGGATTACAAGTGTGCGCCACTATGCCCAATTTATTCTTTATTTTGAAACAGGATCTCACTAAGTTGTGGAGGGTCTCACTCAGTAGCTAAGGCTGGCCAGGAACCTTCAATCCTCCTGTCTTAAGTTCTGCAGGGTGTGGTCACGCACACCTGTGACCGCAGTACTTGGGAGATGAGTGAGACAGGAAGATTGCAGGTTTCAGGACATAGTGAGACTTTCATCAACCTAGCAAGACCCTGTTTCCAAATTAAAAAGTAAAATAGAAATAGGACTGGGGTAGCTTGGAGGTAGAATGTCCCTGGGTTCAATCTCCACACACGCACACACACAGACACACACACACACACACACACACACACACTTTCATTCTCTCTCCTTTTTTTTTCCTTCTATTTTATTTTAAGACATAGTCTTGCCAAGTTGCCCAGCTGTCCTTTAACTTACAATCCTCCTGCCTCAGCCTCCCAGCTTGTTAAAATTACAGGTGCATAGCCGGACGTAGTGGCACAAGCTTGTAATCCCAGTACTTGGGAGGCTGAGAAAGGAGGATCAGGGTTCAAGGCCAGCCTCAGCTACTTAGTGAGGCCCTCTGCAACTTAGTGAGACCCTGTTTCAAAATAAAAAATAAAAAATAGGGCTGGGGGTGTAGCTCTGAGGTAGCTGGTTCAATCCCCAGTACCGAAAAAAAAAAATTACAGGTACATGTTACTGAGTTCAGCTGGACTTTCTAATTTTGGTAGACATGACCAAGTTGTCTATAGGTTTTTACCAACTTATACTCCAGGTGTCATTTACCAAACTGCGTGTTTCTCCACAGCCTCCCAAAAGCATGGTATGTATGTTTTTGTATGCTTTTGCCATTTTGATAGTTGAGAGTTCTAGTTTGTGTTTTGCGAGTTATGCTCGAGGTTTCCTGCTGGACTCTGTTTTGGAGGCCAGGAGGCCAGGACTGTTCCCCACTTCCCAGACAGGGAAGTTCAGGGCCCTTGAAGCGTGGCAAGCCTCTGCAGCACGGCCTGTTCCCTTTGCAGACAAGCACGAGACGAAGCTGAAGGGCGTCATCTACTTCCAGGCCATTGAGGAAGTGTACTATGACCACCTGCGCAGTGCGGCCAAGGTCAGAGGCAGAGGGCGGGCGGGGTGGGGGTGGGGAGTGGGGGGTGGGGGGGAGGGGGGATAGCCACAGGCCAGGTGGCCAGGGAGTGGGAGCAGAGGCCCCGCCCAGGCCCTATTCGCTAGGTCAACTTTCTCTTCCTTTCTCCTATCCCCCCAGAAGAGGTTTTTCTGCTTCACTCTGGTGACCGAGGTACCCCACCCCCTGTGCCTGTAACCACAGCCCCCCCATTAACACCCCCGTCCCCACTGCCCTGACCCATGACTCTCCCCTCCTCCCTTCTAATACCCTCCTGGGGAGCAGTGGGAGCAAGAGGTACCTGTGGGCTCCGGCACCCTCCAGCTCCTCTGAAAATGGCAACAGGATGTCAGCCTGTGGGGTGGCCAGAGGGAGAGCTGACAGAGGTGGCGGGGCCTCAGAGGTGACATGGGAGAGGGGACCGACCGGCCCCTTGAGCCCTGACCTCTGCTTCCCGGGTTCCTGCCCAGCACCTCGCTCACAGCCTTTGCTCTGAGAGGAGAGTCTGATCCTCACTGCAACCACCCCTGTGACTGCTTCTCTTGCCCTGAGATGACAAGGACCGGTGTCCCTACAGGGTGCCCCCTGCAGGGTTCAGAGGGCTCAGGGAAAGGGAGCATTTCGGTGGTGAGGACCAGGCTTTGAGCCTCTTTTTTGTTTTGTTTTTTGGCACTGGGGATTGAACCCAGGAGCATACTACCTCCGAGCCACAGCCACAGCCCTAATTTTTTTTTTTTTTTTTAATTTTGAAACAGGGTCTAAGTTGCTGAGGGCCTCACTAAGTTTCTGAGGCTGTCCTTTACCTGTGGTCCTCCTGTCTCAGCCTCCCAAGTACTGGGATTACAAGTGTGTACCACAAAGCCCTGCTGGTTTTGGACCTCTTTAAGGCACAGCCTTTGACTTCGGGTTTCTTGGGGCTGAGGGGAAGGGCAGGCAGGAGGCAGGTGAGAATGTTCCAGACGTGCGTGAGCCCCTTTCAGACCTTCCTCTCTTCCCTGGCAGAGCCCAAACCCAGCCCTCACCTTCTGTGTTAAGACCCATGACCGGCTATACTACATGGTGGCGCCATCGGCAGAGGCCATGCGCATCTGGATGGACGTCATTGTCACCGGGGCCGAGGGCTACACGCAGTTCATGAACTGAGGCCAGGCCGGAACCCAGACCCGGCCACGTCTGCTCCACCTGCCGTGCAGACCGAGGACTCCGAGGGCGCGCCCGCAGGAGCAGGGCGTCCCAGAGCGCAAGCTGGGCGTGTGTGCAAGGAGACTTTGTGATATTCTGTAAGAAGCTCAATCCTGTGAGTTTCTGGACTCAGAAGGGGAAGGATGGGGTGGGGAGTAGGTCTGCTGCTTCCTGGGAGCCCAGAACTTGGGGTTACAGTTCAGGGTCCTGCCAGGCATTGGGCCCCTGCGGCTGAGGACCTGTCACAGAGGGGCCTCAACTCCGACCTGGTGACTGCTCTCCCCAACCTGCTTTCTCTTTGTAAAGGACAAATTATGGTACCAGAATCTGCCAAAGATCCCCTCTTGCCTCACCCCCTCTGCAAAGGCCTGGGGGCTGAGCAGAGGCACGCCGGGGCGGCCAGCAGCCTCTGCCTTGCTCTTCTCCCTCATTGTACTTCTTCTGACTTTGCTCAGGGGCCAGACTGCAAGTGGCACCCTTGAGGTCCCATCCCCATCCCCATGGTCTCCATGGTGACTGCTTCATCGCCATGGTTACATACTAATCTCTTGGCCCACTGCTTCTGCGGTGGGCCGTCTGAGGGTACGTGCCATCATTCTCTCCAGCCCAGGGCCATGGGCATCTCACGCAGAGGGGGACTGACACCTCCCTGCCCGCTGCCTGTCTCCACCTACACTCCAGCTCTCTCCCTCCCACTCGTGCCTTGCTTAGAGCCAGAAGGGACGATGCCGGGATGGCAGCCAGAGGAGCAGAGGCGCACAGGGAGGACGCCGCGAGGCCCTTCCCCGCTCCAACAGGGTAACTTCCTGACAGGGAGGAAGGCTGCTCAGAGCTCCCAGAGGGGAAGCCTGAGCAGGAGGGCATGGCAGGGGACCGTCCTCCCTTCAGCCTCAGCCCTTCACGCCTTAACACTAAGCCCCTCCCCGGCCCTCCTCCCTAGCACAGGGCCCGGGTGGCCTGGGCCCTGCTGGGTGTTTTTCAGTATTTGTAAGCATTTCAGCAGAACAATAAAGCATTTGGACTATGGTGTGTGTGGAAAGCCAGGTTGAGTGGGGTCCGGGCTGGGTGACGTGGGCGTGTGGTAAGCCTAGGGCTTCCCTCCAGAGCAGGATTCCAGATCCACCCTCGTCCAGGCCCCTCCCCTGGCCTCTCAGCCCCTGCCCGCCCACGGCACTGTGGACGGAGGGCAGACTGGGGGCGGAGGATGAGGGGGCCGGGAGGACAGGAAGGTGCAGCAGTTTAATGGGCAGGAGCCGGGGTCACACAAGGAAGTGCGGGGAGGCAGTGGCAGGCAGTGAGGCTGTCCTGGGGGTCACTGTCACTGTGGCAGGAAGCTGAACAGGAGGCAGAGCAGAAGGGCAGCCACCAGGCAGTGAGGTGCCTGGAGAGCCAGCTGGGACCCTGAGGTCAGCCGGTCACCATAGCGGTCCAGGAACACCAGAGCCACGCCATTGGTCCAGCCAAACCCCTCCTGGAGCAAGGCAAAGCCGAGGGCCAGAGCTGTTGCACCCTCCTGCTTTGGGGGTGCAGGATCTCCTTGCCCAGCCCCTGGGGCACCAAGGAGCAGCAGTCAGGTCCTCCCTGGGGGCCCACAGAGGGCGCTCTGAGGCCCGGGGTCACGTCACTTGTGGGATGCGTGTGGACCCCAGGAGTTGCCTGTAAGGTGCTGGCCCGCTCACCTGAACTTCATACTCCCCTCCGCCGCCCGGCTGTCCGCCGTTGTGGATATCATACTGGGGACAAAAGGAATGCTGGCGGTCAGGCTCTGCCCGGGCACCTCAAGCCACGTAGCCCCAAGGAGAAACTGCTCGGGCCTGCAGCCCCAGCCGGCAGTTCCGAGAGTGGCCACTGGGTGCCGCCACTGTGCCGCCCACCCTGCCCTGGGCCTGGCGGGCCTGACGCCCCCACTCTGGTGGACAGGGCCACTTGCAGCTCACCTTCTCATACATGGCCGACTTTCGAGAGTAGACGTCAAAGTTGGTTCGGATCCAGTTCTGGGCCAGCTGGAAAGCCACTTCCTGGGTCTGAGGCGAGGGTGACTTGGCCAAGCCTAGACCCCACCCGAGGAGGGTCCTGAGTCTATCCCAGGCAGAGCAGGGGCCGGGCATTCCTGACCCCGTTCCATTCCCCAGGAGGGAAGAAGGCCGGGCCGGGCCCTAGGGCCTCCCTCTGGAGCCACGGGAACAGCTGGCCCAGACCCAGCGTGGAGGGGAGAGGGCGTGGGGCGCACGTTTGCAGAGGGGGAGGCGGAGGGAGCAGAGGAGCCAGAGAAAGGAGGGTGCCGCCTCCACTCACACCTCCTGCTGCAGGGCGCTGACCCCACACCCTGCAGTCGGGCCCTGGCAACTGCCCAGCTCAGCCTCCTACCTCTGATGACCAGGTCCTGCAGAGGGGCCCAGGCATTCGGGAAGTCCCACTGCTGGCCTGTGTTCCGGAGAGAGGTGGGGATCCCATGCTGGTAGGTCAGGATCTGGCTGTCCTAGAAGGTTCCAGACATTGCTGTGGCTGGGCATTGCCTGGACAGGGAGCCAGGGTGCTGGGCACCAGGGAAGCCAGGGGATCCTCCCTGGCCCCGTCTCTTCTTGGCTCATGGCTGCCCCCAGGTGGCTGTAGCGGGACCTGCAGGCTGAGCCCCAGGCTCAGACAGCATGGGAGGCTGGTCCTGGCCTTGCCTGGTCCTTGCTCAGAGCGGAGGGGGAGTCCTGCCTCCAGTGTCCAGACTGGCCACTGCCTCTCACCTCCAGGTATTTCAGTGCCTTGTCCACGACGCCATAGTCAGAGAAGCAGCCGGCCCAGAGCGGGGCGAGGTTGGAGGGGTAAAACTCGAGGTTTCTCTTCCCGTTCTCTAAGTCATAGTCAAACCAGGCGCCTTTCTGCTCATCCCACAGGACAGCCTTCATGGCAGCCATTCGCTGGGCCTGCAGGTCTCGGTACCTGGTGGCCTGGGAGTCGTTCCCTGGGGTGGCATTGCGTTTAGACCAAAACAGCCAGCGGGGCCTGCCCCCGGGCCCTGCTTAGGTGGCCCTGCCCTGGCCTCCTCTCTCTGCTCCTCTGGGCGGGCTGGGAGGCTCCGAGGACCAGGGGGCCATGCCTCCGCAGGGCATACCACTTTTTCAAGCTTCTAGGTCCTGGAGTCCCAGAGGAAATGGCCCCGAACAGCTCCCAGGCCTGACCTGGTCACTTCCCTGGGTGGGTCCATTGTCCTCAGGGCACTGGCTGTGGGTTCCCCTGACTCGGGGAGGGGGGGGGCGCAGAGCAGCTCTGGGGAAAGGCAGTGGACACAGACCCTGGAGCCCCTCACAGCACACAGGCTGTGTGTGAAGACACGATGGGCCCTGTTTGTGTCTTGTGCTGGCACACGAGTGTCAGCACTGGCCTCTGCCAAGGGTAGGTTAGCAGCCCAGGCTTCCCCTCGCCCTTCACCTGCTGCAGGGCCATCGCCGAGGCAGGACCCCACGCTGGACACCCCTCCTGCAGGCGCTCACCCAGCCTGGAGTAGAAGTTGCCCATCAGCCCCTCCGCCTGACACAGGAAGGCGTTCAGGTCCACAGGCACCAGCTTGCTGGTCCGGATGCTGCTGAGCAGGTCGGGGTTCGGGCCTCCAAGGAGCCAGCGTGAAGAGAAGTCCCAGCCAGACTCGGCTCCAGCCTTGAGCTCGGCCCACAGAGCCTCTCGGTCCCCTATGAGGACAGAGTGGGGTGGCCCGGCTGCAGAGGAAGGCCCAACACGCACTTCAGAGGCCCACCTGGCCTCCCTGACCACCCTCACCGGCGCTGCTCACCTTCTGGCAAGGTGTCTGCCAGCTCCGTGTCTTTGCTGTAGGACTCTGGCCTAGCACAGAGGAGAGGGGAGGACTGGGGCCAGAAGGTGCTTGGCCTTCTGCTCCAGCAGGCTGAGCTGGGGTGCGTGTGTTTTTGGGGATTGAACTCTCAGGCATTTTACCTCTGAGCCACACTCCCAGCCCCCAGCCCTTTTTATTTTTCAATTTTGAAACAGGGTCACACTAAGTTGCAGAGGGCCCCCAAAGTTGCTGAGGCTGGCCGCGAACCTGTGATCCTCCTGTCTCCGCCTACAGGCGTGTTCCACTGGGCTGGGGCTGAGCGATGCCTCACCTGGGTCCGCCATAAGGGACATTATAGTGATTCAAGGTGTAGCTCTTTCCCCCCAAGTTCACAGAGGTGGTCCTGTTCACAGTCCAGAAATCCAATTCCAAGGCCAGAGTCTGGATGTTCTCCCTGCAGTGGAGCCAGGCAGTACCTCAGCAGGTGCATGGCCAGGCCCCGGGAGGGAAACCTCGGGTGTGGGTGGGCCTGCAGGGTAGCAGGGCAGGGCACCCACCGTAGGAAGGTGATGTCGTCGGTATAAGTCACATACTGATGCATCATGAGGGTCAGGAGAGGGGGTTGGCTCCGCTGCAGGTAGTACACCCGTCCGCCGTTGGGGATGTGCCCATAGCTGCCAAAGGAGGCTGCTGACGTCCTCTGCCCCGCAGCCGGAGCCGGGAGAGGCCAGCCCCACGCCCACAGCACACTGCCTCTCCCCAGCCCCCTCTTACGTCTTCACCAGGTCCAGAAAGTTCTGCAGCATGCCTTTCACGGTTCCAGCCATCTCAGAGAGGAGTAAACCTTCCATCACCCAGTAGGAGTCC
The DNA here is from genome assembly GCA_004027655.1 of Graphiurus murinus. NCBI lineage: Eukaryota > Metazoa > Chordata > Mammalia > Rodentia > Gliridae > Graphiurus > Graphiurus murinus. Next base: position 8,914 of record PVLC010038916.1, read on the forward strand.
CTGGGGGAAGGGGCAGTCAGGTCACACCCCTGGGCCAGCAGGGCATCGCCCTGCGTCACCGCCATGCTGGGTGCTCACCAGTAGTAGAACTCCACAAAGCGTCCTCCAGGGACAATGAAGGGGTGTTGCGAGTAGATCAGCGAAGATTGCTGAGGGTGGCTGAGAACCTCAGGCTTTATCTGGAGTCAGGAGAGAGGGTAAGGGGAGCCCAGCGGCCGCGGCTGCCTCTGCTGCTCTCCCTGTGGGCCCAAGCCAGCCGCTGGGAGCCGTGGTGGCTTCACTCTCCATATGCCAGCCCTTGGGGTCCCAGCTCCACGAACAGTGTGTAGGAGCACTGACCGTCCTGCGTGGCACCAGGCAGAGGACCCAGAGGCAGCAGCCCTGATTGTGACCCGGGGGGCTAAGGGGCGGGGGGCTTGCTGTCACTTCCTTTAATCCCCATGTCACTGCTGCCACCACTAAGCTGCCCAGAGTACCAGCCTCCCATCTCTGGCCCAGGTGAAGACGGAACCCCACACCTCTTCCCCAGGTGCGGCCCATGTGGTAGGACGGGCATGGGGCCTGCTCAGGACAATCAGGTCCTCGCGTGGCCATTCCCCCCATTCCCGAGCACAGGTTATCACTGGGGAAGCTGCCCACCTCAGGCAGTTTGTGTGTGTGTGTGTGTGTGGTGCCGATATTGAATCCAGGGGCATTCTACCTCTGAGCTACACCCCCAGACCCATTTAGTTTTTTATTTGAAACAGGGTCTCACTAGGTTACTGAGAGTCTAGCTAAATTGCTGAGGCTGGGGCATGGGGGAGAGGGGCACCCTAAGGCACATGATTTATTTTCACAAACATATCAAAGTCAATCACTAAACTGAACATGAGAAGGAGGGAGGTGGCTGGGCGTGGTGGCCCACACTTGTAATCCCAGCATTTGGGAGGCTGAGACTGGAGGATTCGGGTTCGTGGCCAGCCTCAGCTGCTTAGTGAGGCCTTCCGCAACTTAGTGAGACCCTGTTTCAAATAAAGAATAAAAAATAAGCCTGGGGCTGTAGCTTGGAGGTAGAATGCCCCCAGGTTCCATCCCCAGTACCTCCAAAAAAAAAAAAGGAGGGAGGTGGGAGGGAATGGGGCGGGAATTGGGAAAGGGTTAAATGAGAAATGTGTGCATGTATGCCTCTACCAGCTTGAACCTAACAAAGATGTATGATTACAATCCACCAATTAAAAAAAAAAAAAATGCTGAGGCTGTCCTCACACCTGCAGTCCTCCTCTCTCAGCCTCCCAAGTACTGGGATTACAGGCTTGAGCCACCATGCCTGCTCCTCCTCAGTCACTTTGAGGGAGCCGCAGAGCAGGTCTCAGGTGTGTTCCTGCTGCCAGGGACGAAATGGCAGAGCGGGCAGGTGCCAGCGAGCTCTAGGCCCTGGAGGCTGACCAGGCAGAGGGAGCTTGGTGGCCTTGGGCAGCCTCGGGCACACTGCTGGCCTCTCTGAGCCTCAGAGAGAGGGGAGGAGTCCCTGGGGACTATGATGAGCTTGGGCTCCCACAGTAGCTGCAGTTGCCGGGCCCCAGAGCTCAGGAGGGGAGAGGGCCCGGCAGGAGGTGAGCCCCAGCCAGACAGGCTAGGTTTCCTGGGGGAGGTTGGGAGGTCACCTGGCAGGGATGAGGGGGAGGAGTTTCTCTTGACCTCAGATATTCTATAGGGCTTTTGTGTGGGGACCTAAGTGGTTGAGGGGCTGTGTTTTGCGGAGACATCAGGCTCTGGAGCCCCACGAACCCCGCAGGCAGAGCCCCTCTCCTCCCGGCTAGCGGGCCAGGCCCAGGACACTGCTACCTTCCTCCCCAGCTTCTTCCAGATCTGGTTCAGCTGGCGTGCCCAGGCTCGCAGCTTGGTGTCTGAGATCTTCTGCAGGATCGCAGGGCTGGAAGAGCACAGCAGAGTTCAGGAAGGCAGTCCCACCTCAGGGGGCCTCTCCTGTCCCCGGCCCAGAGTCCTACCTGTCTTTCCAGTCCTCGGGGGTCCAGGCCTGCAGCTCCTGCCCCACGGCCTGGAAGTGCTGCTGCACAAACTCCTGCAGCCGCCGCCTGGGGATGCTGTGGTTGTGGGCCTCAGCCAGCTCGCTGAAGCGCTGCAGGACTTGGTCTGGGGAACAGGCGGTGGGAAGGGTCGGCAGGACGCCCGGAGCCATAGCAGAGGGGCCTCTCTGCCGGCCCTCGCCCCCATCTCCTCTGAGTGGCAGGTTCTGGAGGAGGCGAGGTGGTCTCACCTGGATCTGTGGACATCGGCATGTCCACAAACTGCTTGTCATCGGGATAGAGCTTGGCCATTTGAACTTGGTGCAGGAGCTCGCCGTAGCAGTAGATCTGTCTGCAGAGACAGGGTGGAAGAGATCAGAGAGGGGGCTGGGCCTGGGCAGACAGCTCGGGCACGGACCGCGCGCTGTGTACTGTGGTGGCATTTGTGGCTGGTTGTGACACACAGTCCTAGGAGAGCTATCCAGGTGCCAGAGCCCACACTGGGTATAATTTGGAACAGTACAAGCTACCTGGTGAACAAAAGAAGGTGGGTGCTTTAATCTGAGGTGTATCGGAACCTGGGCCAGCATGGCCAGCACCCTATAGCGGCCTGTGTGGAGGCCACCACAGTGCAGTTTCCAGAGCTGTGCGCTGCGCACTGGGTGTCATCTGAGAGAATGACTAGCTTGCTCTTGGGCGCTCACCAAAGCTGCCCCATAACTATAGGGCATAAGGTAATCCTGGAACCTCATAAGCCTGTGGTGTCTTAGTGAGGTCAGAGGAACTTCCCAAAGTAGAAGACACAGCCCAGAACAGGGGAACCGTTCCTTAAAAAGACGCAGTAGGGCCGGGCGTGGTGGCGCACGCTTGTAATCCCAGCATTTGGGAGGCTGAAACCGGAGGATCCGGGTTTGCGGCCAGCCTCAGCTACCTAGTGAGGCACTCCGCAACTTAGTGAGACTCAGTTTCAAAATAAAGAATAAAAAATAGGGCTAGGGGTATAGCTCGGAGGTAGAATGCCCCTGAGTTTAACCCCCAGTACCACAAAAAAAAAAAAGACGCAGTAGGAATGGTTCCTTTAGGAACTCATTGGTGGGGACACCATCCTACTTGACAAACAAAAAGCTGCTGGGTTTGGGGTGGACAGACACTATCTTGTTGGGAAGACCACTCACTCTAACTGATAGAGAAGCTCTGAAGAAGATAAGAATAAACCAGTAGCCCGGTGTGGTGGCGCACGCTTGTAATCCCAGTACTTGGGACGCTGAGACTGGAGGATTACTGGTTCTTGGCCAGCCGCAGCTACTTAGTGAGGCCCTCTTGCAATTTAATGAGATCCTGTTTCAAAATAAAGAATAAAAAATAGGGCGGGGGATGTAGCTCTGAGGTAGAATGCCCCTAGGTATTCTACCACCAAAGAAAAGAATAAATCAGTCCGGTGGTCTGAACTGCATACTGTGTTCCTTGCTGTGATGTCGCAGTTGAGTGGTAAAATCCCCTATTATTGTGGGTTTTTTTTTTTTTTTTTTTAGTGGTACTGGGGATTGGACCACCCACTGGCATTCTACTTCTGAGCTACATCTCCATCCTATCTTATTTTTAGTTTGAAACAGGGGCTCACTAAGTTGTGGAGGGGCTCACTAAGTTGCTGAGACTGGCCTTGAACCTGTGATCCTCCTGTCTTAGCCTCCCAAGTACAAGGATTATAAGTATGCACCACCATGCCTGACTTTTCTTTTTTTTTTTTTAAATGTGGTACTAGAGATGGGACCCAGGGACATTCTGCCTCTGAGCTACAAAATAGGGTCTCGCTAAGTTGCTGAGGGTCTCGCTGAGTTGCTGGTCTCAAACCTGCGATCCTTCTGTTTTTTTGTTTTTGTTTTTGCAATACTAGGGATTGAACTCAGGGGCGTTCTACCTCCGAGCTACACCCCTAGCCCTATTCTTTTTATTCTTTATTTTGAAACCGGGTCTCACTAAGTTGCAGAGTGCCTCACTAGTTCGTGGCTGAGGCTGGCCGTGAACCCGGATCCTCTGGTCTCAGCCTCCCGAATGCTGGGATTACAAGCCTTCACCACCATGCCCGGCTTTGATCCTCCTGTTTTATCCTTGGGTTTTTACTGACTGCTAGGCAGTGGCAGATGGGCAGTGAGATATTAAACTCAGCATGGTGGCCCACGCTTGTAATCCCACAACCTGGGAGGCTGGGACAGGAGAATTATAGGTTGGTGGCTAGCCTCAGCAACTTAGTGAGACTCTGTTTCAAAATAAAGAATAAAAAAATAGGACTGAGGGTGTAGCCCAGAGGTAGAATACCCCTGGGTTCAATTCCTAGTACCAGAAAAAAAAAAATTAGGGCTGATGGTATAGCTCAGAGGTAGAGCACCCCTGGGTTCAATCCCAGTACTACAACAACAGTAATAAAAAAGAAAGGAAGTCTGCAACTTAGTGAGACTCGGTTTCAAAATAAAGAATAAAAAATAGGGCTGGAGGTATAGCTTGGAGGTAGAATGCCCCTGAGTTCAATCCCCAGTACCGCAAAAAAAAAAAAAAAAAAAAGAAAGGAAGGAGGAAGGAAGGAAGGAAGGAAGGAAGGAAGGAAGGAAGGAAGGAAGGAAGGAAGGAAAGAAGGAGTTGTACACTGCGGGAAATCCAGTGTCACCCCGGTACCTGGAGAGAGACTCGGAACAAGAGCTAACGCTGTCTCTTGGCATGCTATACCAGACGCCTGACAGGAGGGAGCCATGCAGTTGCCAGGAGCACCTGGGCATTTGGAACCTGGGGTCCAGGGGCAGCTGAGAGCTCGAGAGGCCCACGCCATCCCAGGAGACATTCCGGTCTGCTGAGGACTGAATGTAACTCAAGGGATGTGCTAGCCTTTTGACCCTTAGGTTCCAGTTACAGCAGAGCGCTTAGGAAGGAGTTTCCGTAAACGACTCCCCACTGGCCCCGTGGGCTGTACAGTTTGCTAGGTGGCAGACCAGCCACTGTGTAACCGTAAACCTTGACAATCCAATGCTTAGAAAGTTCCTGATTATAATGCATCAAGTAGAGCAGCAGTGGCCCGCAGACACTCCTCCGTGTTCTGCGCACACAAGTGCAGTGGCCATATCTTTGTGGACAGGATGGAGGGAGAAGGGTGTTGATGTGAGGGAAGTAATAGACATCCCCCGGTTATCCAGACTCTCCTGAGGACCTGCACCCTGAGATGGGAAGGCTACGGGAGAGCCTGTCACGTACTCTAAGTTAGGTCTCAGCATGACCCCCACTACAACTCTAGTATGTTTTGGGGTACAGAACATGCATCCTAATTGCATTCAGGCCTTTAATTCACAAAAGCAGCAACATACATGCTGCGTTAAACAACGCTGGCCCAAGCTGAATTTCCTTTTTTTTTTTTTTTGCGGTACTGGGGATTGAACTCAGGGGCATTCTACCTCCGAGCTACACCCCCAGCCCTATTTTTTATTCTTTATTTTGAAACCGAGTCTCACTAAGTTGCAGAGTGCCTCACTAGGTAGCTGAGGCTGGCCGCGAACCCGGATCCTCCGGTCTCAGCCTCCCGCATGCTGGGATTACAAGCGTGCG
>PVLC010038918.1:0-14506 GCA_004027655.1 Graphiurus murinus
TTTTCAGTACTGGGGATTGAACTCAGGGGCATTCTACCTCCGAGCTACACCCCCAGCCCTAATTTTTATTCTTTATTTTGAAACCGGGTCTCACTAAGTTGCGGAGTGCCTCACACTAGGTAGCTGAGTCTGGCCGCGAACCCGGATCCTCGGGTCTCAGCCTCCCAAATGCTGGGATTACAAGTGTGCGCCACCACGCCCCCCTCAACTGCCCGATTTTATTTTTATTTATTTCTTTGTGTGTGTGCATGTGCATGTCTGTGCATTCTACCTCTGTGCTACACCAGAGCCCGATTTTATGCTTTATTTTTATTTTTTATTTTTTTGCTGTACTGGGGATGGAACCTGGGGGCATTCTACTTCCGAGCTACAGCCCAGCCCTATTTTTTATTCTTTATTTTGAAACAGGGTCTCACTAAGTTGCGGAAGGCCTCACTAAACAGCTGAGGCTGGCCACGAACCCAGAACCCAGATCCTCCGGTCTCAGCCTCCCAAATGCTGGGATTACAAGCGTGTGCCACCACGCCCGGCTTTATGCTTTATTTTGAAACAGGGTCTCACTAAGTTGTGGAGGGCCTCACTAAACAGCTGAGACTGGCTGTGAACCTGCGATCCTCCATCTCAGCCTCACAAGTACTGGGATTACAAGTGGCTGCCACCATGCCCAGCTCTGCCTCCTACTATTGAGGTTAAGAGCTACTGTTAGTTGTATATTTGTCTATAGCCCTGACATCTTGGCTATCAGCAGGCAAGGTTACTAAAACCTCTTTGATTAGTCATGGATCACACCCTACCCCTTAAACTGCCAAAACAGGTGGAGAGAGAAACCAGATATCAGGCAGAGATAAGACAGATCTAAACACAAAACAAAAAAACAAAAGTTCCACAAGGAATGACTTGAGCCCACTGCCCAGACACAAAGCGAATCCTGGACCCATGTTCACATATCCACAGGTGGCTTGGAGTAATTGAAGAACAAATCCAGGGCTTCCGGGTTCGCCAAATCCGAAGGGCTTTCCCCAGTGGTTTCCGGGGTGACCTCCAAGCCGCTGGTGGGAAAATTTTGTTGGAACTGCATGCAGGGCTGCAGCGTTTCCTCCCAGCTGCCAGGGACGGGGTGGCTCCCGGCTGGGGGGTAGCAGGTCTCAGGATTCCAGGAGCGGGCGTCCCAGGTCAAGCCACTCCAACACTGGCTGTCCTAGGTAGGGCTCCACGCTGGAAGGTTTCCGGAGGTGGTGTTCACCAGACATCTGAGGTGATAACTGGTGTGGTGGCCTGGGTGCCCCACAGACGCCGAGTCCTGAATCATACCACTGCTATTCTTTGACCAACTGTTTTTCTCCCATCTCTTATGTTTCATTCTTTGATTCTGGAACCAAGTTTTTACCAATGTCTATGCAGGACTTCCCAGTAGACATTTCCAAGGCTGGGTGATTCTCTTCGGGTTTATAGATCTCAGGCGTTGTCGAGTCCTCACAAGCGGATGGTAGGGAGCAAGGCAAGATTTGGGGATACGCTGGGTCCACACTCATGAGAAAAGTGACGATCTCCAAGATACAGAAATAACGAGAAACTGGGATGAAGCAAATCTTGAATAGCAGGGAACAAGGAGTCTAGCCCAGTCGTTTAATACTCTTTATAACTCTTCTTTAGATAAGCCAAAATGGTTTCGGTTACAAGATGCCAGATGTCCCTGATGCATTTCCAGAACTCTCAGAACTAAGGTAAAAAACTTGGAGAGTAAAATTGGGATCATTGTCTATTGTATTTGTAGATATAAACCAGATCATCATTTCATATCCAAATTAAATAAAAATATTACTAAAAATGTTCACTATTCCTATATTGTGATTGTCTTGGAAAAGTTTTATAAATCAGCTTTAGGTCTTATAGGTTATAATTTCTAGTCTACACTCAAGGATTTTTCTAGATGCTAGGAATGAAATAAATCCTTTCTTTCATGTGGCTTGCATTCTTTGAAAATTATTTCTGAAGACATTTTACATGATTATTTCAAAATATATCTTGGGCTTTTTAGATCTTTTATTGTTCCTTTAGTCAATAAACTTTGTATGTAGAGAAATAAAGTTATTATAAAGTATTAGCAAGCTGTTTTTACAAAGCCAGAATTTTATTCAAATTTATGGCAGATGAGTTGAGGTGCCATTTTTTATGGAATATTGCTCCTTTAAGATGCTCCATGAAATTTAGTTTGGGGAAGAATTGCACCCTTTATACCCCCATTGAAGATTTATAATACTCAAAAGACTGTTATTACTAAGACTGTTGAATACAATAAACATTTTTGCAGGGTTTTTTGTTTTTTGTCTTTAGGATATATCCTACAGTTTAATTTTCATTTGACTCATTGTTATACACTCATTTTTAGAACATAGTGATGTCTTATTTTCTGATAATAATAATGAGATAATGGATATTTGCAGCATACCACATGTATCCTAGGGCTTAATATGGATTATACAGCTCACAACTACCCCATGAGGCAAGAATTCCCATTTCATGAAAGATTATTTTTATTTTTCCTCTTAAAAAGTTTGTTCTTTTTTAAAAACGTATGAAAACATCAAAGCTACAAAAAGGTGAGGAGAATAGTAAAATGAGCCTCTATGTATCCATCATTTAGCATCAGTTATTAGGAACTTCTTTATTCATCTTGCTTCATATACTTTCTATGAGGCTCTCTTCAGTAACTGTGGGTATAGGTCAGATTTACATACAGGGATAAAAGCTTTTCCCCCTTTATCAATTTTCAAAATAATGAGTTGATAAACTACAACTAACAAGCTCTAAAAGTCCTTCTGATGGGTGAGAAACTAGTTGGCTTCTGTATCACTTCTGACAAAAAGAAGATACTGTGGGTTTATGAACATTTCTCCTTCCAGACTTCAAGTCATCCATTTCTCTAAAGAGCACTTGTTTTTTTTCAGAATAACAGGACTAATATTACTGCTGATTATTGAGCGCAGGTTAAGTTTTTTTTTTTTATAGTTATTTTCCTTTTTGAGATATATTATGCCTGAAGGTATAGCCAAATATGGTTTTTTAAGTTTCTTCAAATAACACTTCTCTGGATGGTTACATAGACTTGAAAAAAAACAGGCTCATCTGTTTCCAAAGTAATCTATTTGCTTTATAATTTATTAAATTCGTTTCCCCCCTTTTTGTATTTTTAAATTATGTAGTATTTTATGTGGCTTCATAGTCAAAACTAAAAGATATATTTGTATGCCTACCACCTGGTTCTTCTTTCATCCTACAGATAACCATGTTTAATGTTCAGGTTTCCATTATTTCAATATTTTATGAATATTGTATACATTTATAGATACAGAGTCATATACACATCTATATCTTTTATTGTGACAACCATGCATCCATTAGCTAAATAGGTACAGTGGTTACAATGGGTGGCTATTGTGGCTGCTCATGCACTCTGACCTTTGTAGTCCTTTAGTAACTTGGCATAATGCAATAGCAGAGACTATGTACCTTATAAAGTCTAGTGAGATTTTATTAGCCATATCTTGGCCATCAAGAATGACCAGGTCTCAAACTGACTAGGTAAAACAATCTCAAATGAAACTTTTTCACTAGCTAAAATATTACAGTAACTATTGTGTCTCTTTCCAACTCTGTTTTCTTCTCAACAACATATATGATGAAGGAAGATTATCTTCTAATGCTAGCCTCTCTGTGGACTTTTACTGCTTTGAAATTACTATTTTACTAATATGTTCACTATTATTTCTAAAAGGAGTAGTTTAAATTTTACATATCAATAAGGCCAGCTCCTATCAGAGAAATTAAGGAAATAGGTGATATTCTAAAGCAGTTAAACAGAATTAAGGAAAAGAAAAAAAATTATATTACTATTCTCCTATTTTAAGGCGCCTCAGCTGAATACAGGAGAGCCCTCATATCATACTTTTTTTTAATATAATCTGAGTTAAATAAACCTTCTGTTGTTAATTTCAAATGACTATGTAATTGTGAACACCTCCCCACAGTTGTGACTTAAAGAAAGTAGATGTATTGGCATAGCCATTTGACCAGAATTCACTTGTAAAGATTCTGATAAGAATCTGTTACAGACTATTTTATGTTCCACTATGGCTCATGTTTTATTTGCTCTTAAGGTTACAATTACACTGCATATGTGTTGTATATGCGAAAATTATTTAGAACTCTTATCAACAGAGCTGGGAGTGGTGGCGCACACTGTACTTGGGAGGCTGAGACAGGAGGATCCCTGTTTATGGCCAGCCTTAGCTACTTAGTGAGGCCCTCTGCAACTTAGTGAGACCCTGTTTCAAAATAAAGAATAAAAAATAGGACTGGGGGTATAGCTCAGGGGTAGAATGCCCCTAGGCTCAATCCCCAGTACCACACACACACACACACACACACACACACACACACACACACACACTATCAACAGATAAAACTAAAAAATTGTGAATTATCTTCATGGAGAAAAACTAGATGACTGATATTCATTGACAATATTTTTTTCTTCTGTGTTTCTAGTGTGTCACAACTCACAGATATGAATGAACAAGAGGAAGTGTTACTAGAACAGTTTCTGACTTTGCCTCAACTGAAACAAATTATTACTGACAAGGATGAATTAGTAAAAAGTATTGAGGAATTAGCAAGTATGTCTTTCCTTACTTTATTTCATATTCCTTTATGAAAATGTGATCTTTACCTGGAAATAAAACAGATTTATCTTATAGGAAAAAATCTCCTTTTGGAGCCCAGCTTGGAAGCCAAAAGGCAAATTGTTTTAGATAAGGTAAGTTAGTAATCATTTTGAAGAGATTTATAAAATTTAAAAATATAATTAAACAGCATTTTCATTTTCACTTTTAGTATGAATTACTTACACAAATGAAATCTACTTTTGAAAAGAAGATGCAAAGACAGCATGAACTTAGTGAGGTACGATTGTCTATTTCTTTTGCTTTCCCATAATAACTTTAAATCTTAATGGATTAAAAATGCATGGACCATATTCCTTCATTATTATCAGAAACCATTTGTTAGGTGCCTGATGGCTTTAAATATGGATGAACAGCTATTATGAGGAACTATAATTTGTGTCCGTGTAAGAGCATATTTGGTTCTAAAACATAGAGAAATATGAAAAACCCCACAATAAACTTTTCTAAGTTATCAAAGCAGTACAATCCTTATGATAAAAATTGAACAACAAAAAACTTTTAGACTCATCTGTAACCTTATGTACAGATATCTTAAATGAAAAGTTAGCAAATTGAAAATTATAATATATGAAAGTATTTTTAAGAAGTTCATACTTCATTTTTGAAAAAAATCTTTAAAAATAAAAATAATGTGGGAAATAATCTTTTGTTGTTGTTACTGGGGATTGAACCTAGAGGTTCTATTTATTATTTATATTTATTATTTATATTTATATTATATGGCCTATTTATTATTAAACCCCAAGCCCTATTTCATTTTTTAGGGTCTCGCTAAGTTGATACGGGTCTCACTAAATTGCCAAGACTCGCCTCAAACCTGTAATCCTCCTGCCTCAGCTTCCCAAATACTGGGATTATAGGCATGTACAACCACACCTGGCTATGGAAATAACCTTTATATGTCATACTGATTGACAAGTAATATTACGGTTAATAATATTACATTTCCTTCTAAATCAAATTTTGGAAGGTAAAGCCAATATAATAAAACATAAAATAGAAGTAAAATAATGGCAAACAAAAAATGATAAAAGAGAATATACATTTATAATGAATTTCAGATAATATGATTGATTATCCTTTAGAATAAAAGAAAATAAGATAATAGCTAGTTTGGCAACTAATCTGTGTCTTTCAGGGCATAAGGTTATTTACATGTATTGGTCCATTATTATCCCAAACCCTATGAGATAGATATTGTTATTTTTTTCTATTTTCCATTTTACACATGAAGAAACTATGGTAGAGAGAGGCTAAATAACTACCTTTAGGTCATCGAAATATAAAATGTTAGAGTTTGGAGTCAAACCTAAGCAATCCTCCCTCTTAAAACCTGTGAAAATCAACTGAAATATTCTTAAATACATATTGAAGCTTAGTAGCTGTTGAAGCTTTTCATAATAGTCACAATCATTCCTTATATAAACTCTTAGTGAATAAATATAGAAATTTCTTTTTATTTGATAAAAATATTAGAAAGCAATAGTAAGCATCACACTAATGACTAAACATTTTCAGGATCTCATTAATGTTTGGAATAAGAGAATCTCATTGTCACTGTTATATAGCACTGCTTAGGAGATTCTGACCAATGCAAGACAAGTTGTTTACCAAAAAAATGAACAATCAAAAGTCTTAGAGAGCCGGGCGTGGTGGCGCACGCTTGTAATCCCAGCATTCGGGAGGCTGAGACCAGAGGATCCGGGTTCGAGGCCAGCCTCAGCTACCTAGTGAGGCACTCCGCAACTTTATGAGACTCGGTTTCAAAATAAAGAATAAGAAATAGGGCTGGGGGTATAGCTCGGAGGTAGAACGCCCCTGAGTTCAATCCCCAGTACCGCAAAAAAAAAAAAAAAAAAAAAAAGTCTTAGAGAAAAGAAAAATTTTTTTCCCATATATTACAACAATTACTACTATAAAGAGAAGTAGAAAAAAAAAAACTCATAATAGCAACAAAACTATAAAATACTTAAGAAGTGAACCTGATGAAGTAAGTTAGCAAACTTTACTAAATGACATGAAAAGAAGTCTTGACCTTTCTATTTTCTTTTTTTTTTTTTTGTGGTACTAGGGATTGAAGCCAAGGGCATTCTACCTCTGAGTTACACCCTCAGCCATATTTTATTTTTATTTTGAAACAAGGTCTCACTAGGTTGATGAGAGTCTCACTACTTACTGCAGCTGTCCTCGAACCTGGGATCCTCCTGTCTCAGCCTCCCAAGTACTGGTATTACAGGCATGAACCATGATACCTGGCTGACCTTTCTATTTTCTAAGACTGTTTAGAGCAATGTAGAATATTCATGGAATGAAAATCATAAAGATTTCATTGCTCCCAATATAAGTTTAATGCAGTTTCAACCAAAATCTCAAAATTATTTTTTAAAAATCTTAATGAAGTTATCCTGATATTCATCTGAGAGAATGAGTAAAAGTAAGAAGAGCTTAAATAAAAAATAAGAAAGACCTCCGTTTCCCAATATCAAAATACATTATAAAACCTCCCATACTATCTAACACACACACACACACGCACACGCACACACACACACACACACACACACCCTCAACCAGATGAGCCAAACTCATAAAGGTAACCAAGGATGATAAGAAAATGGTGCATTTCTATGTGTGAGGCACCCTATATACACTATAGTGGCTATTAAAAATTTTTAGTTCCTACATTTAGCTCTTTGATCCATTTCAAGTTAATTTTTGTACATAAATTAAGGCATGGGTCCAACTTCATTCTCTTGTGTGTAGATTTCCAGTTTTTCCGGCACCATTTGTTTGGAAAGGATTGTCTTTCTCTATTGAATGGACTTGGCACCCTTGTCAAAAATCACTTGATCATATATATGAGGGTTTATTTATTTGCTTTCTATTCTAGTCTGTTGATCTATATATTCTTATTCTAGTACCATACTCTTTTGATTAATGTAGCTTTGTAGTAACTTTCAAAATCAGGAAATATGAATCCTCCAACTTTGTTCTTTTTCAAGATTGTTTTGGAGCTGGGCATGGTGGCGCACGCTTATAATCCCAGTATTCGGGAGGCTGAGACAGGAGGATCCGGGTTCGCGGCCAGCCTCAGCTACCTAGTGAGGCACTCCGCAACTTAGTGAGACTTGGTTTCAAAATAAAGAATAAAAAATAGGGCTGTGGGTATAGCTCAGAGGTAGAATGCCCCTGAGTTCAATCACCAGTACCGCCAAAAAAAAAAAAAAAAAAAAGATTGTTTTGCCTATTTCCTCATGTAGGGAAATGAAATTTCATATAAATTTCAGGATGAGGTTTTCTATTTCTACAAAAAAAGTTATTGAGATTTTAATCTAATCTAATGAATGGGTTTTTCCATAGCTTTACCTGATTTCTTTCACTCTAAGGAGTTTTTCTCAGTATTATAAACTAATGGTAGCCGGGCGTGGTGGCACATGCTTGTAATCCCAGCATTCGGGAGGCTGAGACCGGAGGATCCGGGTTCGAGGCCAGCCTCAGCTACCTAGTGAGGCACTCCGCAACTTAGTGAGACTCGGTTTCAAAATAAAGAATAAAAAATAGGGCTGGGGGTATAGCTCGGAGGTAGAATGCCCCTGAGTTCAATCCCCAGTACCGCAATAAATAAATACATAAATAAATAAATAAATAAATAAATAAACTAATAGTGCTTGGTTTTTTGTTTTTGTTTTATCAGAGCTGTAGTGCAAGTGCTCTACAGGCAAGACTTAAAGTAGCTGCACATGAAGCTGAGGAAGAATCTGATAATATTGCTGAAGATTTCTTGGAGGGAAAAACTGAAATAGATGATTTTCTCAGTAGCTTCATGGAAAAGAGAACAGTATGTAATATTCTTCAGTCAAGGATGAGTGACAGCATAATATCAAATTACTTAAGTATGCCTATGAGTAAAAAATTTCAGCATATTACTGAGCTGTAGATTCGAGTGCTGTAAGAGGAATCTGGAGAGCCTCTATTGAGAAGGATAGCAACATACTGTTGTCACTATAAACCTGCTTGTTCTCAGTATACAAGCAGGTAAATTCAATGGTAGTTCTGTTTGAGAAATGATAGTATCTATACATTCTGTAGGAGCTGGCAAATCAGCTCAGATATAGTTAATGGTTACAGTATGCTCCTAAGTAATAACCTGTTTCACAAGTTCTTAAAGAGAAAATAATCTAGAGATTAAAAAATCAATTTTAAAAATATTGAGAACATTCTGAAACAGTTTTTGTTCTGATGATGTTTCCATTGTATTTAAAGAAAAAATAATAAAGACTAAACTTTATAAGAGCTACATATGCATATAATATCCTGTTAAGACTGGTGGACAGATTTTATCATCTCTTTTTCATGAAAGAAAATTGAAGTTCAGAGAGTTAGTGATTTGCTTATGTTTATAGTATTAGTAATGCATTAACCTCTGGTCCATTGTTCTATACTATATAACTATGCCTTGACATTTTTGTTTGTTAATCTTTCTGATTAACAACAGCAGAATTTATTTCTGTATTTTTTAAACATAGATATTTGAAATTAAATAAGAGAAATGATATAAAGGATCAGAATGCATTTTACATTCTGCAATTTTCAGGTAAAGGCTGTCCTCTAAACATTTTTTTTATTCTTAAATTCTTAGGAATAGCCCACTTAAACATTCAAAACTTGAAATAATGTCACTTAGAATAAAAGATTCTTTCTTAGAATTATGTCATAATGTAGTAATAAGCATGTTTTTGAAGATGCAACTGATATTTTAAACAATTTATCTTCTAGATTTGCCACTGTAGAAGAGCCAAGGAAGAGAAACTTCAGCAGGTGATAGCAATGCACAGCCAATTTCATACTCCACTATAGGTAAGTTAGATTTTAAGTTCTAGTTGCAAGGGTATTACATAAGTAGTCTTTAATTAAAAAGTTCCTAACAGTGCCCTTTCAGACAGCTTTAAGCCTAATTTTAACATTACAAGCTATTTTGCTAAGTTATAAGCATATAACTAGTAGAAGTCTTTTGAATATTTCCTCAATGATATTGGCTTTGATGAAATATTTTTTCAACATCTGATAATTCCTTATGTAGGATTATAAGTTAATAGGTTCCTCTCAGCTAGCATGTAGAATATGCCTTATTACATAGTAGACATATTAATCTTGTCATTTCTTCCTTTAAAATGAACCTCCAGTCTGCCTCCATTTCCATCTCACACCAAAACTACTCCAGTAATTTTCTGGCCAGTCTTCCTGACTTTGAGGTTCTCCTTCCTACACAATACTGACAGAATGATCTTCCTAAAGTACCACTCTATCATAGAATTTCTGCTCCAGGACCTGTAATAAATCCCTAGCAATGACAGTATCAATGCCAAAATTCTGTATGGTTTCAAGATTTCTATAATCTGGCATATATTTTACATCATCCATTTTAATTTCCCATTCTTCCCTTAGGCTGTCTTACATGTCATATTCTTCCTTCTATGACCACCCTATCTTTGTTCATCCTCTTACCTGATCTCAAGACTACTTGTCTTTTTTCCTACACCTATATTGTTTTAGGAATGATTTGTTGCAAAAACAAATATCAAACCAAAAAGATTAAGTAAAAGCTTATGTAGGCTGTTTTCTTTTTTTTTTTTGGTGGTACTGGGGATTGAACTCAAGGGCATTCTACCTCCGAGCTATACCCCCAGCCCTATTTTTTATTCTTTATTTTTGAAACCAAGTCTCACTAAGTTGCGGAGTGCCTCACTAGGTAGCTGAGGCTGGCCGCGAACCCGGATCCTCCGGTCTCAGCCTCCTGAATGCTGGGATTACAAGCGTGCGCCACCACGCCCGGCTGTAAAAGCTTATGTAATTGAATAACACAGGGATACAGTATAGAGCCAAAATGAAAAAGGTATGGTTCAGTTACCCTAGAGTGAAAACACTCGGAGCTACTTAGTTACCAAAACAGCTTCTCTTTCTCTTTTTCTGAGGCTGCTTGTTTCTTATTTATTTATTTTTTTTTGCAGTACTGGGGATTGAACTCAGGGGCATTCTACCTCCGAGCTATACCCCCAGCCCTATTTTTTTATTCTTTATTTTGAAACAAGGTCTCACTAAGTTGCAGAGGGCCTCACTAGGTAGCTGAGGCTGGCCTCGAACCCGGATCCTCCTGTCTCAGCCTCCCAAATGCTGGGATTACAAGCGTGCGCCACCACGCCCAGCTGTTTCTTATTTCTTTATCTCTGGGGTTTTTGTTGTGTTTTGTTTTGTTAATAATGGGATCAAACCAATGGCCTTTTGCATGCTAGGTAATCATTCTACCATTAAAGTATATGGCTCCCCCCTACCCCACTTTTTTTTTAAAAATCTTTCAAATTACCTGTCAAACATTGCCTGGATTATGTCATCTGACAGTGAAGTAGCTAATGGAAACTAGCAAGATTCTCAAGTTCTGACATAGCTCCCCAGGAAGGAGATAGGTAGGACACCCATTCTGGCTTAATCTGCTCGGCCTGCAGATTTGTGTCATGTGGTCATGTGGTCCTCTGCCCAGTCAACCGGACTTTAAGAAGGAGCAAGGGAGTTCCCTAAAAAAGCAAGTGAGCTCCAAGGAAGGAAGTAAAAGACATTTCTCATCTTAAGGTCAAATTCCTGTGCCCTCTTGTACTTCACATAACTGCCAACTCTGAATTGTCTTATATCTTATTTTCCAAATAATACTGTAAATTCCTTCAATATAGGGGGTGAGTTTTGAGAACAGTTTGCATTCCCCATAGCTTGAGAAGAAAGTAGACACTGAGTAATTGCTTATTTATATGAGCAAACTGAAACCCTCCTATTCTATCATAATCAAGCTATCTTATAGGTAAATATTAATTGGAAAAGAATATAAAGGGAAGAAAATTTATCATCTTAAATTCAATCTTAGGTTTTTTAAATTTTCTTTTCTTTCCAGATTTTCCAGAAAACATGAACTGCCAAGAGAAAATGGGACATAAAACTAAGCACATTTGTTTTATATTTATGATTTACAAATTGGCATTTCATCACAGGAGCTGAATTCACAGATATACTATATAGATTGTATACAGAACTGAAACTGATTTTGTATAGATTAGAATGATTGCTATGATCGTTGCTTTGAGAAAATTTTCTGCACTATTTGCACTAAAAATATTTATTATTGATAAATCCTATCATTATTTAAGTTCTATTACTATTCCTTTTATTATTGATTAAATGCCTATGCATGTAATTTTAGCTAGTTTTCAATATTTTATAAAACTATTTAATTTAAATTTGTAGTTTTAATTTGAAGCTCCCTCATTTCTTTATCAAGAATGATGTTTTTTCGCTTATTTTTTAACAACTTTTCAACTGTGGAAAGACCATTATTATTATTTTTCTGTCTTTTTGAATGATAAAACTCTCAAAGGCAATTTATTTTTGAATATTCATAGTGTCTGGAAACAACCAAACCTGCCAATGTGCCATCTCAAGTAAGTGACTTTTAATACTTACAATAAATCAAGAATAAACCAGCTGCTGTTATATATTGTTTTATTTTTTAAATTAAAGATGCATTTAAGTATCAATACAAGTAAATAAATATTTTACTTAATAGAAAAAACTGCCTTTCACTTAAACCAATCCAAAACAGACTTTCTTGCTAATTTTTTAAAAATGTGGATCTGATGGGCTTGTAGTTAGATGGATATGCTTTCTAAATTCCTAATGTTAAAAGCAATTTTTTTTTGTCAATAAAAACAGTAAATCTAGATACAAAAAGTCAATGAGTTTTTCTGACCTTTACTTTTAGATTTTCCTAAGACAAAGTTATATAGCAACAAGTAAAATTTAGTTTTCAATAATCCTAATTTTTAATGAATTCAATTGAATTTTGTCTTTAATAGGTACTGTATTCAGCAATTTGCTTCTATGGTGTCACTAAATGAACACATTTTATGGGTAGCCCTAAAAGCTCATAAAGGGAGAAAATCTTGAACTGAGGCTTCATAAAGTAGTATCTGAGTCACAAACAACCTAGTGTATATTTCTATTTAAATTTCACCTTCCTATAATTATCATTCCAACACCAGTGGACAGTATAGATTGTCTTGTCTTCATTCTTCTGTTTTTCCTCTACATGTTGTTGGCAATAGAGTTTTAGGGAAAACAAAATTATTTTCTTAAAATTGAGAAATACCAGTGGGGCGTGGTGGTGCACACCTGTAATCCCAGTACTTGGGAGGCTGAGACCGGAGGATCAGGTTCATGGCCAGCCTTAGCTACTTAGTTAGGCCCTCTACAACTTAGTGACTGACTCTATTTCAAAATAAAGAATAAAAAATAGGACTGGGGGTGTAGCTCAGAGGTAGAATGCCCCTGGGTTCAACCCCAGTACTGAAAAAAATAAAAAGAGTATTTCTCTATCTTTGTAGAAGGCAAATATTCACATGGACTACAAAGGTACAATGTTGAATATAAAAAAATAACTTCTATTAGTTGCCTGTCTTTCTGGCACTATGTAAGGGCTAAAATGACCATGTGTAGAAGGTAAGTTATTATTCCTGATTTATAGATGAGAAAATGAGATAAAAGTTAGAGTTTCAAATTCATGATATAGTTTTTTTGTTTGTTTTGTTACTGGGGATTAAACCCAGGGGCATTCTACCTCGGAGCTACACCCCTAGCCCTTTTATATTTTTTTGTTTTGAATCAGTCTCACATGGTTGCTGATGCTATCCACAAACCTGCAATTCTTCTCAGCCTCCCAGGTACTAGGATTGTAGGCATGCACCATGCCTGGCCTATGATAGTCTTTTGGGCATTCAGAAACCTTTCCTTAAAGCTCTGGCCATCGGAGCTTAATATTCCCGCAATCACTGCAGTCAATGGGAAATATAACAGTTTCAGCCTTTTGCAGACAAATCAGGTAGCTTTCTTAGAAGCCAAGTATATCCTAGAACAAGAGGCCAGCAGACCGTAGCCCTTTGAAAACAATATTAATTCATTTGATCAATTTTATTAAGCATCTATTAAAAATAAGACTGTGGAAATACTAGACAAAGATAACTCAAACATGATTTAGGTATTTAAGGTGTTTGCCTTTTCCTCTACTATATATATATATATACATATATATATATATATGCACATATATATGTATATATATTATCACATACATGTATAATATATAAATTGTATATAATATATATTATTTTCTTACACAGTGCATCGCTTCTATATGACATTAGTAATTTAATACTTTATTCTTTAAATTTCATTTATCCCAGTTTCATTCTATACCAATTAATTCATCTTAGTTTCTCCTTCAAAATTAATTAGATAACCTCCTTACAAACCAGTTATTAAATAGAGGAGTTTGATCACAATTATCCTCCTTATCCAAATGGACAAATTAGGTTAGATATAGGTTATTTATGTCATTTAGGGTGGAAAGAGTTTGTATTTAAATATACCTATGTAGATTTGGGTTCTGTTATTGTAGTAAAAACTAACTATATTTTGTAATTTTATAATTATATTTCTTCTTTTTAAAAATTGGCTATAGCCAGGCATAGTGGCACAGGCCTGGAATCCCAGTACTTAGGAGACTGAGACAAGAGTATTGCAAGTTCAAGGCCAGTCTTTGCAACTTAGTGAGACCCTGTTTCAAAATAAAAAATAAAAAGGTTTGGCAGTGCAGCTCAGTGGTAGAGGACCCCTGGGTTCTATCCCAGTACCAAGGAAGGAAGAAAGGGAGGGAGGGGGGGAGG
>PVLC010038919.1:0-14519 GCA_004027655.1 Graphiurus murinus
ATATTTGAGTCTATCAAATATGTTTTTTATATGTATAAAAAACAGTTTGATTGCCTTCTAGGTGAGCGTGGTGGCACATGCTTATAATCCCAGTACTTGAGAGGCTGAGACAGGAGGATTGCAGGTTTGCAGCCAGCCTTAGCTACTTAGTAAGGTCCTCCACAACTTAGTGAGAACTTACATTTCTAGAATTTACAGTTTATTTCCTTATTAAAGACCTCTTCCTTTATATCTAACTTTTTCCCATAAGTTTAGTGTGTGTGTGTGTGTGTGTGTGTGTGTGTGTGTGTGTGTGTGTTACTGGGGATTGAACCAAGCAGCATTCTATCTCTAAGCTATGCCCCCCACCCTATTTGATATTTTTAAATTTTGAACCAGGATCTCACAAAGTTGCTAAGGGTCTCGCTAAGTTGCTGAGGCTAGCTTCGAATGAACCTGTGATCCTCCTTTCTCAGCCTCCCAAGTACTGGGATTACAGGTGTTCACTAGTGTGCTCAGCTGCATTGACACTTCTGTTCTTTTGATTCTTTTTTTTTTTTGCGGTACTGGGGATTGAACTCAGGGGCATTCTACCTCCAAGCTACACCCCCAGCCCTATTTTTAATTCTTTATTTTGAAACAGGGTCTCATTAAGTTGCGGAGTGCCTCACTAAGTAGCTGAGGCTGGCCATGAATCCGGATCCTCCAGTCTCAGCCTCCCAAATGCTGGGATTACAAGCATGCACCACCACGTCTGTCTGATTCTTGCTTCTTTACTCCTTTTGTTCTCAACTTGTTATCATACATCATCTCTACTTTTCCCTCTGGTTTTGTAGTCCTGTGTAAGAAAATATTCGTCCCCACTTTTGAGCCTGAAACACTAGTCTTGGGAAAATGCCTTAATGCTTGGTCATCTCACATTAAGGAACACTGGAGAATTTTTGAAATCTGATGCCCAAGAAGGAAGAAGCATGTTTTTCCATGGAGTTTTTGGTGAAGCCCTGTATATCTGTTAAAAGTCGGGGACTTTGGTAGAGGGAGAGGACCACCTTTTTTTCTTTGAGGCTTGCTGTCTTCAATCTGTACCTTGTTTTGGTCTGTGCCATCTCCTTTAATTTAATGCATTTTTCTATGCATTAAAGTCAGTGGTTGAGAGCACCATCAATTTAGACAAATGATAATTTAAATCTTTTCTCCTCCTCTTCCTCCTCCTCCTCCTCCTCCTCCTCCTCCTCCTCCTCCTTCTCCTCCCCCTCCTCCCCCTCCTCCTCTTCCTCCTCCCTTGAACCCAGGGGCATTCTACCTCTGAGCTACCACTCCCCTACTCATTTCAACTCTTTTTATTTTGAAACAGGGTCTTGCTAAGTTCCCGAGGGTCTCACTAAGTTGCTGAGAGTTGGTCTCGAACCTGGGAGTCTCCTGTCTCAGCCTCCCAAGTACTGGGATTACAGGAGTATGCCACAACACCCAGCTATAAATATCTTTCAGACAGAAACTGAAGTTTAGAAATGAACCCCGGCTATCCTTCATAGTATTTCAGTAGCATTATTTCTATAGTTTTTAGTGATATGTAACTGGTAAATTGAACTAGTGTCATATGTGGGATGTAGACTATGTATCGAGACACCTTTATCATTGTCTCCCAGCTTCCTTGTAAAATGTACTGAGTGGGAATAATCTTTGCCTGCCTCTTGATGAAAACTCTGATGACTCATGGCTCTTCTGGTTACTTACAGGTAATAACAGCGTCATGGTTGCTTTAAGTTGCCACTGCAATCTCAATTGAGCAATTAGAATGCTTAATGCTGGGAAATAAATCAGAATGCTGACAATTTAAAATAGAGAGTAACTTTACCTACAGTCTCATTATGATATTCTGTTTTCTTTTCCCACTTCCCATGCTGGCTACTTGCAGAGGAAAAAGTGAATGTGTGGCTCTTCATTTTTCCTGTTTTTCATTTCTCCCTAACCTTAAAGGGAAAGAGGCTCAGGGACCACTGTAACCTTGGGTCGAGACCTCTGGTGGCCAGTGTTGGACCAAGGGTTCTTCAGAGGGTCCTCTCAAAGGACTGAGCCTGTCCTTGCCTTTAGTACCAGTGCATCTCTAGTTTGGATGTCACATGTGCCTCCTTCCATTGCCCCTAAGAAGCCGTGTGCATCCTGACCTCTGTCTGCAGTTTCCTGAATTACTCTCTGTGGGCCTGTGAAACATAGACCAAGATGGAGCCATATTGGTTCTCTCTCATTCACAATCTTTAGCCCATGCCTACGAGAAACAGTCATTGGTGTGTGTGTGTGTGTGTGTGTGTGTGTGTGTGTGTGTGTGTGCAAAGAAGCAAAGAAGCATTAGCTTGACTCTTGCCCATTAGATTTTCCAGATAGGAGTCCAATCTTTCTTTATGTTGCTGAGCACCAGTAGGGGGCATATGAACCTTTTCAAGTGGTCCCGTGAAACCTATTTTAACAGAACTGTGGTTAGATTACCATGAGCAACCTACTTCCTAGGATCGCAGAGTTCATATGTTACTAACACCCTACTTCCAAGGGTTGCAAAAAGAGTTTCATAGGGTATTTTTCTCCAAGAAAATCTTCATCAAAAGTTTACTTCTAAACCTGCCCATACATACACATATATATGGCAGGATTAGAAGATCAATTTTTTTAACCTCTGAGCTATACCTACAGACCTATCTTATTATCTTTATTTTGAAATAGGACCTTCCTAGGTTGATGAGACTCTCACTACTTGTTGAGGCTGTCCTTGAACCTGTGATCCTCCTGTCTCAGCCTCCCAAGTACTAGGATTACAAGCATGGGCCACCATGCCTGGCTCTAATCCTGCCTGTATTTTAAAACTTTCCTAATGGGTTTAGAACATTTGAATTGGCTATCATTTTCTTTGGAAAAAAAATCTATCTTTTTTAAATGTATCCTTCTCCTTGGCATTTAGTATCTAGCATTTTAGTGCCTCATTAGAAATGTAAAAGTAGGGGAAGAGTGAGGTTCATTATTGGAAATACTAACATTGTGTGTACATATGTGAAAATCCAATGTCGATCTCAGTACTCTGTATGGGAGAGGGGGAGGGTGGAAGACAGGGAGGTGGGAGGGCACCAAGTGCTGTGTGCATGTATGTCAGTGTCAACATGATGTATGTTATGATGTGAGACCATAATGCACCAATAAAAGTACATAAAAAAGAAATGTAAATGTAAACTCTGATTACAAATATCTTTGGAAAAGCAGGGCTCAGTGGTGCATACCCATAATCCCAGAGACTTGGAAGGCGGAGGCAGGATGATTCCAAGTTTAAGGCTGGCCTGGGCAATTTAGCAAGATCCTGGCTCAAAAAACTTTTTTAAAAAGGGTTAGTGATTCAATACAATGGTAGAATGCCCCTGGGTTCAATCTTCAGTACCACAAATGCTTTTGAGTTGACTGGCAAATGGACTAGTTTCCAAAGTTCTTGATTCTTTCTTAGTTATTGAATTAACTAGTGTCAAATATGTAACTATTCCTGGATAGTTGGATGATTTGATGTGTATATTGGTGTATTGGGTGATTCTACTTTAACTTTCATGGTAAAGATTCAAAGCAAAACAAATAATCCTGGTGTAGTGGGGCACGCTTGTAATCCCAGTACTTGGGAGGCCAAGACAGGAGGATCACAGGTTCAAGGCCAGCCTCAGCAACTTAGTGAGACCATGTTTCAAAATAAAAAAGAAGGGTGGGGGATGTAGCTCAGAGATAGAATCCCCATGTATTAAATCCCCAATACCAAGCCCCCAAACAAACAAACAAAATACAAACGAACAGCCACACGATCTCTAGCACAACAAAGATAAATGATGTAGCTTTATGACGAATGTCCCTTGTGTCCAAGACTCATTAAACAGGTTCATTTTATGGGAAATGTATTTCTTGCTCCTAGAAAGGTAGAATATTTGTAGTCTGGTTAAGAATATGGACTTAAGTGTTAGATTTAGGATTAAGTTACTAATTTGGGGAAGTATCCCTCCTTGACAATTCATATGTTAAATAATATCTGGTAAATAACAATTTCTTATCTGTTAAATAAAATGACTCATAGAATTGTTGTGAAGATTAAATGAGTTAATGAGTGTCTTGCAGATATCAGCTTGCTATATGCCATTCTTAGTGTTCTGAGCCCAAGTCCCTTTCCAATGTGGTAGATATTTCTAATTCTTGTTCATGTCTGGTTCTCCTTTTCTTATGAGTTTGTTGGCATCATTAGTCTGGGAGGGTGATTCCTTTCAGGCCTAAATTGGAGCAGGTGGCTAGAGGCAGACCCCATCAGCCCCCCCCCCCCAACCCCGGGTATCCACGGGCACCTCTCAGCCAGACTCCCAAGCACCAGCTCCATGACTCTCTGCCTGAAGCCTTTCTCTGTCAGCTTAGCCTGCTCTGCCTGTGCATGGTGTGGGCCAGCTATGCAAAGGAGTGATGTCTTCAACCTGTGAACAGCTCTGCTCCTTTACCCCTCGGTGGGATACTATATATATATTACACACCCCTCATGTGGGATAATTCTTTTTTTAAATCTCTCTCTCTCTCTCTCTCTCTCTCTCTCTCTCTCTCTCTCTCTTTCTCTGTCACACACACACACACACACACACACACACTCTTTTATTGGTGCATTGTAGTCTTACATAATAATGTAGTTGAGAGTGACAGGGATATACATGCACAAAGCACTTGGTGAGTTTCCCCTGAGCTCCTTCCCCTTCCCCATTCATAAGACTGAGATTGGCGTTGGTAATTTCACATATACACATAACATCAATGGAAATGTTTCCTTCACTAATTCTCCTCCTGCCTCCACACCACCTCCCTCACTCCACTGGAGTTTCTCCTCCATTATTGTGTATCCTGATTATTCCCTAGCTTATACATGTGAGAGAAAACATATGGCCCTTCACTTTCTGTGACTGGCTAATCTCACTTAACATAATGTTCTCCAGGTCCATCCATTTTCATGCAAATGGCATAATTTTGTTCTTTATTGTTGAATAGAATTCTATTGTGTGTATATGCCATAATTTTGTAATCCATTCATCTGTTGATGGACACCTATGTTGGTTCCATGATTTGGCTATTGTGAATTGTGCTACTATAAACATGGGCATGCATGTATTACTAAAATATTCTGATTTCAGTCCCCTTGGAAGATACCCAGGAGTGGTATAGCTGGATCATATGGTGGATCCATTCCCAGTTTTCTGAGGAATCTCCACATTGATCTCCATAGTGGCTGCACAAATTTGCCATCGCCGGTGGGGTGATTTTGAGGCACACATTCTACACAGTTTCTTAAAGTTTACTGGTGGAATTGAGTGTCAACTGTCCAGAAGTAAATTGTTTGATAGTGCCCTGTATTTGTGTCCTTCTTTTTCCTAATCACAGGGCGTTCACCAGGGTGTCCTCTCAGGACAATAGCTCTGGAAGGAAGGGAGGGGGAAGCAGGGGGAAGATGGAGACACTGGGCCACCTGCCATCCAAACGATGGCAACAGCAGCCTCCCAGGGAGCCCCAGAGCAGAAGTAGCCCTGAGTTGGGACCAGAGTGATGGGTGTTTATAACTCCACGATGAGAAGTCACTGCCTATGGATGGTACTTGGAAGGAGGCGTGACCGTGGGGAGGCAGTTTTCTTCAGCCAGGGTAGTCTCTGAAGAGGGCTGATATCTGGGGCTCTTCTGGTAACACCACAGTCTTCCTGAGGGCCTGGGCAGAGCACATGACTTTACCATGCCTGGGCTTCTCACTCTTCTACCAGTCTTTCCCAAGATCATCCCTGAAATCAACTTGCTCTTGAGTCTGTTTTAGCCTCTGCTTCTGGGGGAAACAGTTAAAACCAAGCTTTTTTTTTTGAACTGAGGATAGAACCCAGGGACATTCTACCTCTGAACTACACCCCCAGCCCTTTTTATTATTAATTTTGAAACATGGTCTTCCTAGATTGCTGAGTGTCTTGCTAAATTGCTGTAGTTGGCCTTGAACCTGCAATCCTCCTGCCTCATCCTCCCAAGTAATGGGATTACAGACTTTTGCCACCATGCCTGGTTTAAAGCTGAGCTTTAACAGCACAATTTGGGGATCTTGCTTTCTGTCTCATTCTGCACCAGGCAGAGGAAATAGGGATGCAACTTTTTCCAGGGACTCTGAAAGAAGAGAGAGAGAGAGAGAGAGAGGGGAGAGGGGAGAGGGGAGAGAGGAGAGAGGAGAGAGGAGAGAGGAGAGAGGAGAGAGGAGAGAGGAGAGAGAGAGATCACTTGGCTTGGCTCATGGAGGCAGCAGAGGGGTTACTGCCTATGGATGAGTCTATATCTCAGAGCTCACTGGGGTGCAGGAGAGACCTTGAGAGAGAGAGAGAGAGAGAGAGAGAGAGAGAGAGAGAGAGAGAGAGAGACAGACAGACAGACAGACAGACAGACAGACAGACAGACAGACCTGGCCAGGTTCTGTCCAGCTAGCAAAAGGGCCTTTGCACCAAGAAGCTGGCGATGGATGCCAGACTCCTGGGGACTGTGGAAGGAGGCACTTGGGACTACTCAGTGTAATAAATCCATGAAGATTTAAAAAAGGCCGAATTCCTTCTACCTGCATTAATTATAAAAAACCTAATTTATTTGCATTATAAAGTGACAGTGTCCAGAGGTTTATTTGTACCAAACAATGAATTTCATAATAATTCAGAATTGCTAATTATATAATATTCAGTCAAATATTTGGCAACCTATTGTTTATCTAGGTAGGTGGAGGCAGGTTAACAGGATCCCCAAGTGTTTAGCCCTTGTGCACAAATTTTCAATCTGGTTGGGACTCCATTGTCCAAGAGTGAAAATGTTGTTTAATTTGGACATCATGTAAAAAACACATTCAGTAATGTCATGGAAAAAGATGTTTTCAAAACCTTAAATCTATTTCCATTTCCCCAATTTTATTATTAAAATATTATTAGCGCTCTCTAGAGATTTTAATTTCTATATAAAGTTATAGTAACCCCAAAATGTATCATAAAGAGTTTAAAAGATCAGCTTGACCTCAGTTTTCCCCTATATTTTCAGTAAATAAATAAAATTTTGATGAGTAGTTAAGGGAGTTAATTCAAATGTCTATTTAAACAATATCTCTAACATACACACAAAGATAAAAGTGCTTATTAAATTTGATTGTGCATAAAAGTCACCTAGGGGCCTTGTTAAAGTGAGGACCCTGATTCTGTAGGTCTGGGGTAGGGCCCAAGATTCTGCATTTTTAAGAATTTCCCAGGTGATACTGAAGCTTCTGGTTTGTGGACTATATTAAGTAGCATGAACCAAAAGACTTTTAGGAACTCATATGATTTTAAGCAAAACCTTCATTTTAGCATATCTTCATAAGCCAAAATGCATAAAGCCAGGCTAGTCAGTCACTCCCAGGGTTAGGGACTAACTCTCTCATTGAATCTAAGATGTTAAATGAGTCATTGTTTTATGTGTTGCTAAGAGGGGAAAATGCTGCCAAACAGTGATGCAGCCTGATTTCAGAAATGTTAAAATAGAAGTTTTAGAATGAAGAAATATAGTGACTTCTTGCATGCATTCCCAGTGTCTACATGAGCACTCACTCCTGACTGGCTACTTTCTCCAAGATAGTTGCTATGATGTTCTCACTGCACAGGGACTTAGAGTAGCTAAATTACCTTAGGTGGCCCAGCTGGAGATCGAATCCTGTCTCCCTGACTGGAGAGCCCAGGCTCTTAGCCTCTGCCCTTGTGAGGACTCTTATTCCTGAGGAATGTTCTTTCCATGCCACCTCCCTTGCTTAAGCTAAATGCACTTGTGAAAATGACCCACAGTAGTACCTGTGTCTGTTGTGTTTATTTCCTTCTTACACAGACCTTCTTCAAGCCTGGCTTTGTATACTTGTCATGTACTGAAGTGGCTGTCTTGAACTCAGCATGACCTTTCTACTGCCAAATGCAGCGATCCTTGGAGTCTGAATTTTCCATGAATTCCTCTCTCTCTCTGACTATGTCTGCTATGTTCTCCTTGAATTCCTTCCATGTTTCTGACTGTTTGCTCTCTCTGATGCTTCTTTGATTATGAGTAACTCACACTTCAGTTAATATACTTATTACCAGCTCTGTCCTTGGCAAACATGCACCAGAAGTGTATCGGAGGAATCCGGGTGGCATCTGAATCCTCACTGAATGAGAGCGAGGGATTTGGGAGTGCCTTGCAAATTACTGCTTTGAAACATGGATCTTGTTAGAATTTTCTGAGCTCCCGCTCTGTGCATATTTTTGTCGTTGCGTTTACAGCGTTATATTCTAATTATGTTCACTTGTCTTTGTATCCTATCCGACTGAGTGCCTTTGTGGGGAAGGGACTGTGTTTTATTTATTTTTGTTCTTTCAACTCCCTTCCAATTCTGGCACATAAATGATTCAGCACTGCTGAGGCATGACCACAATTTGCTATTTTACTGTTGTGAGAGGCCATTTCCTCATATCTATCCTGTGTTATGGGGGAATTTCACTTTGAGGTCTCTAGCCTTCGGAGCAGATCAATCAGAAAGGGCGGCAGAGAGGCTGTGCTGATGTCCTTTGTTTTATATGGTCCCAGATTGAAGTTACTCTTGGATTATTTACTTTTGGGGAGAGAAGGGGGCACAAAATTTGTAAGTTCTGATTTCTCATGTGTTAGGGTTTTCATGGCTGTGACAAAAATACCTGCGATAAAGAACTTAAAAGGAGGAAAAGTTTATTTTGTTTCAGAGGTTTCAGTCTGTGGCCGTGTGGCCCCATTGCCTTTGGGCCTGTGGTAAGGAGGAATGTTGAGACAGGGAGCATAGGGCAGAGGAGGCTGCTGTCTCACAGTGGCCAGGAAGCAGAGAAAGAGAGGGAGGGAATGGGCATGTCCCTTTAAGGGCACGCTCCAGTGACCTAGCTTTCCTCTAACTAGGCCCACCTCCTAAAGGTTCCACCAAGTCCCAGTAGTGCCACAGATGGCAACCAAGCCTTTACTTAGCACACAAGCCTTACATGCTAAATAAAGCCCATTTGGACCAAAAATGCCAATGGGGGGCATTTTTGGTCCAAATGATAGCACGGGGGTAAAATGAACCTTTATATTAAGGACTGTCTTCTATTGAAACAACAACAACAACAACAGCAACAACAACAACCACACACCAGGTTTGGTGGCACATGCCTGTAATCCCAGTACTTGGGATGCTGAGACAGGAGGATTGCAGGTTTGAAGCCAGCCTCAGCAACTTGGCCAGGCTTTTGGCAACTCGGACCCTGTTTCCAAATACAAAAAATAAAATAGGGCTGTGGGTATAGCTCAATGATAGAGTGGATTCAATCCCCAGGACCACAAGGAAACCTAAAACCAATCCCTCGCCCCCCCCACCACCAAAAAAACCCCCACACCAATAAGGACCAACCTATACTGTCATATAAAAACAACAACAACAACAACAGCAGCAGTCCAAGGGTCTAGCACTGGAAGGTTAAAGATTCTTGACAAGGCATGGTTCTTCAGAGGTTGGAAAGGGCCTGTTCATCTCTGGGGTGCCCTCTCATCCTCGCTGAGGTGCTCCCCCTTTCCCAGGACTCCTAGACCCCTTCCCAAGGCCATCAAGCCTGGAGAAGCCGCCCTTGTGGGCCAGCATGCCAGGATCCTGTCCCTTCCTTGTTTGCCAGGCCACTGGTGAGAATCGAATCAGTTCACTCATGGCTTCTGAAGGAAGTCACATAAAGCCACAGTTATTGGTAATTCAGCCATGGAGCAGAGTAGTTTTTTAAGAAAAATCAAATCTGTTCGAAAGAGGAAAATGACATAATCGTTGACCCAGACATAAGTAATGTAACTGCTGGATTTTAGAGTCCATTATACCTATTTCTCCTTTTGTTTATAGAATGATTTGTGTTCAGTCCAAACAGCACTTTTCTCAAGCCACTAATTTATCACTTTGGCAGCGCTGCGGCTGCAGAATGTTTGAAACCTCTTGGGTGGCTGCAGAGGCCGTCGGCGTGTGTCGTCGTGTGGCGCCCGACAGAGGGCGCTGTGCTATCGGGATAACTAGGGAAGCCCTAGCGAAGCCTGTTTACCAGGCTATGGATGGGGGAAAAGAAAGAAACCCTGCCAATCAGCACAGCATTTTTTTTATCTCACTGATTCTGTTAGAGGCACAATGAAATTTTTTAAAGAATGAAAATGGAAGAAATTCATTAGCCTTCTCTTTAGGCCAGAATTTCTATGCACAGAAAGTTTTTAGCGTTTGGTTGTATCAATTACAAATGGCTTATACAACCTAATGCACACGCTCTCCATTTTCCTGACGTATTTCAGCTTGCCACCTGGGACAAGGGCGAAAGTACTTAAATGATCTGAAGTCTGGGCTTTGAAAGTAATATGACTCTTTTCACTTTGAACAAGACTTCAAAATAAAAGAAATGCTGATTATACCAAATCAGGTTTCTCACAATATTGTGTTTTTCCCTCTTGACTTCTGATTCCCTCTCCTCATTCATTTTTTTGGGTAGGGGGGCAGAAAGGAGTATTACTATTAGGAATTGAACTCGGGGGCATTGTACCTCTGTGCTACATCCCAAGCCCTTTTTATTTTTTAAAGCATGGTTTTGCCAGGAGTGGGGGTGAGCACTTTAATCCCAGTACTTGGGAGTCTGAGACAGAAGGATCGCAGGTTTGCAGCCAGTCTCAGAGACTTAGTGAGGCCCTCCCTGTTTGAAAATAAAGAATAAAAAATAGATCTGGTGTGTGTGGGGGGGGTGTAGCTCAGAGGTAGAAAGCCCCTGGGTTCAGTCTCTAGTATCACAAACAACAACAGCAACAGCAACAACAAAACCCCCAACAAACAAACAAACAACATGGTCTTGCTAGGTTGCTGGGAGTCTTGCAAAGTTGCTGAGGCTGTCCTTCAACCTGTGATCCTCCTGTCTCAGCCTCTGAAGTTACTGGGATTATAGGTATGCGCCACCAAGCCCACCTTCTTCTTTACTCCTTATTATCCAACTCTCTCTTTTAACTACATGACTCTCCCTATTGGAGTTTTCAGTCTTTCAATATTTGTCGTCTCCTGAAATTGGTTCAGATTTCTCTGCATGTAGTCCCACATTGTTACAGCTGACTGCAGGTAGATGATTTTCACTGCCACAGGTGTAAACCATCTCATGAAAAACAACCCACAAACATATTATTTAAGAAAATAAAAAATTAAGCTGGACATGGTGATACACACTTGTAATACCAGTACTTGGGAGGTTGAGACATGAGAACCGCAGGTTTGAGGCCAGTCTCAGCAACTTAGTGAGACTGTTTCAAAATAAAAAATAAAAGAGGGATGGGGTGTGGCTCTGAGGTAGAACAACCCTGGATTCAATCCCCAATACCAAAATAAATAAATAAATAAATAAAGTAAAAAAGAAAAGCAAAAATTAGCAGTTACCTTATGACTTTCAAATTTGTAATAGCAATTTAAAAGTGGTTTTATTTATTTATTTTGCGGTACTGGGGATTGAACTCAGAGGCATTCTACCTCCGAGCTATACCCCCAGCCCTATTTTTTTTTTATTCTTTATTTTGAAACCGAGTCTCACTAAGTTGCGGAGTGCCTCACTAGGTAGCTGAGGCTGGCCGCGGACCCGGATTCTCTGGTCTCAGCCTCCCGAATGCTGGGATTACAAGCGTGCGCCACCACACCCGGCTAAAAGTGATTTTAAATAGGAGATATTTAATCTCTTCCCTCTGAATTCATCCTCACTTAAAAAATTAAGCCAAACTCACCTGTTTATAAATAGTTAAAAGCATTTTAGCTTGTAATCCCAGCACTTGGGAGGCTGAGACCAGAGGATCTGGGTTTGTGGCCAGCCTCAGCTACTTAATGAGGCACTCCACAGCTTAGTGAGACACTGTTTCCAAAGAAAGAATAAAAAATAGGACTAGGGGTGTAGCTTGGAGGTAGAATGCCCCTGGGTTCAATCCCCAGTACTGCAAAAAACAAACAAACAAACAAACAAACAAATAAACAAAAAAAAAACAGAAAAGAAAAAGCATTTTAAACCCTCACTAAAATTTTTACTCAGGCAGACTCTTGGAGTTGAGATCTTTAGGAATAATAATTTATCTGTAATGTTGTGATGTCAAAACGATTCACATGACTTAAAACAGGGAAGTTGTAAGATAATTTATTCATATGAAGCTAGTGGCAGAAATGTTGGCCAGGGCAAGCCAGCTGATACAGAGGCAAAGGCTCTTATCCATAAAAGAGAAGGGGAAGAGAAGGCAAGACACCCAGAGGGACCAGCATGAAGAAGGCAGTGGCAACGCGGAAAGCAAATAAAAGATGGGGGAGGGGTCAGATTTGCTTGTTTAAAGAACTTATCCAGGAGCATCCTTATGAAGTCATTATAGGGAAGCTAATTTGTGTAGCATATAAATAAATATAAAAGATCAAGGAAAGATGGTAATTGTTCCCTTCTCCTACGATAGTGAGAAATGGGTGAAGGGAATGAAGTAGTCTTAGGCCTCTTTGTAAATTGCCTCCACTCCTGAAGCATCCCTACACTTTGTTCTGAAAACCTAACAAGTTTAAACTGTCTGGTTAGAAATGCCTTAATATGAATTGTTTTATAATGAATTTCCAAAGACATCCTTTACTACACTTCACAGAGGCTGCATTTCATAAGCAATCAAATCATTGTTGGTTAAGGCTGATATACTGAGGAGACATCTATGAATTACATATGATTGAGGTTTGGTGTAATTTCTTTTTTGGTTTTTTTTTTTTTTTTTTTGGTGGTGCTGAGGATGGAACCCAGAGGCATTCTGTCATTGAGTGACACCCCCAGGCCTATTTTATTTTTCATTTTGAAACAGAGTCTCACTAAATTGCTGAGGGCCTTGATAAATTGCTGAGTCTGACCTTGAACCTGTGATCCTCCAGTCTCAGCCTCCCAAGTTATGGTGATTTTAGGAGTGCACTACCATGCCCTGCAGGTTTGGTGAAAATTCTTAAAATGTGAATTCTTATCCTCAAAAGAATTCCATGTTCGTACCTTTTAATTGTGAATCCCTGAGCATAGTTGTGTCAGAATTTGGTCTATGCAGTAGTCTATGCAGTAGAAGGATGGCCATAGAAAGCCTTGTTGTGATTTCTGTGTCTGGCTGTGAGACAGAAGCCTCAGGAATCTCCCTGCTACATTGTTAGCAGGCTCCACGCCTGTCTCAGGCCTGATTCTTGCATATTAGCATCTTATAGATGGATGGGATGGTTGTGGTCCTCTACACAGTGGCCCGTGCCAATGTCCTAGGGTGTATGTGGTTACTGACAGGCAGGACAGTCCTCATATTAGAGGATATTTTGTTTAGAGACTTAGGAGGAGAGTTGCCCAGTCACAGCCTGCGGTAGCAGCCATTGTTAAGTGGTCTCAGATAAGTCTAATGTTTTCTTTGGAAGGCTGGGATACTGAGAAGCATAGTTGTAAGTTAAAGGTGAGGGATGCTAATTATAGGAATCAGAGAAAAGAAATTTCCCTCCTGGTGGAAACTTGAAAGATTTGGAAGCCACGACAGATGCTTTGGTTTTGGAAATAAGACCTTCAGTCTAGTTGGAGCTGACTATAGTCCTTCTATTAAGTAAGCTGAGAACTAGGGAGGGTTAGGTCATTTCATGGGTATTTTTACAGTAGAGTTCAGGGAAAGAAAAGGAAGTAACATTCTTTGTTTTTTCTTTTTTTTCTGGTACAAGGGATTGATCCCAGGGGTATTCTGCCTCTGAGCTACACCCCAGCCCTATTTCATTTTGAAACAGGGTCTTACTAAATTGCTGAGGATCTCACTAAGTTTCTTTGGCTGGCCTCCATCCTGTGATCCTCCTGTCTCAGCCTCCCAAGCACTGGGATTACAGAAGAATTTCATTCTTTAGTCCCTTCTTTCCCCTTAAGTTTGAGGAGGGATGCCTTGAAAGAGCACCAAAAGAAAAGCAGAACCAATAGAATATATGTAATTATGAGAGGATTTGTTGAATTGACCCACATGATCAGATAGTCCACAATGGCCCATCTGGAGGCTGCAGAGTCAGGAAGCTGGCAGCTGCTCAGTCCAAGAAGCCAGGAGCCTCGGAGCAAGAGAGAGGCTGACGGTGCAGCCCCAGATCAAAGCTAAAGGCCTGGAGCTCCACTAGTGCACATTTGCATTCGAACAAAAAACTGTAGTCTAATGTCCACAGGACACAGGAACAGAAAACTCGAGAAGGGATGAGCAAAGGAGGGTGCGCTGTCCCCTTCTTTTGCTTTTTGTGTCGCTCTTCCACTCGGGCCCCTTGTCTATTGAATGGTGCCGTCCACATTCAGAGCAGGACTTCCCCACTCAGTTTGCTGACCCACACACTCATCTCTGGAAGCACCGTCACAGTGCACTTTGTCAATTTTCTAGGAATCTATCAATCCAATCAAGTTGACAGCCAAATTAACCATCATAATGGTGAAATATATCAAAGAGTGCCAGAA
>PVLC010038920.1:0-14505 GCA_004027655.1 Graphiurus murinus
TACAAATGGCCAATAAATGTATGAGGAAATGTTCCACATCATTGGCAATCAGAGAGATGCAAATCAAAACTACCCTGAGATTTCACCTAACTCCAGTCAGAATGGCAATCATAAAAAACACGAACAACAACACCTGCTGGCGAGGGTGTGGAGAAGTGGGAACCCTAATACATTGTTGGTGGGAGTGCAAACTTGTGCAGACACTGTGGAAAACAGTATGGAGGATCCTCAGAAGAATGAGAGTGAACCTACCATATGACCCAGCAATACCACTACTGTTTATATACTCAAAAGAATGGAAACCAAACTATCAAACTGATGCATGTGTATCTATGTTTTTAGCGGCTCAATTCACAATAGTCAAACTATGGAAGCAGCCAAGATGTCCATGGACAGATGAATGGATTACAAAACTATGGGATATGTACACAATGGAATTTTACTCAGCCATAAAGAAGAACAAAATCATGTTCTTTGCAGGGAAATGGATGCAACTGGAAAACATTATGTTAAGTGAGATTAGTCAGTCACAGAGTAAAGAAGCATATTTTCTCCCTAGTATGTGGATGCTAGGGAGAAGATGGGGCATAGGAGGGTCTCCAGATGAAAAGGAGAGATCCTCGATAAGCAATGAAGTTGATTTAATTGTAGTGTATGCATGGGGCCGAGGGACACCCTAAGGCACATGATGTACTTACACAATCATATCAAGGTCACTCACTGAACTGAACCTGAGGGGGAGGGAGGGGGAGAGAACGGGGTGGAAATTGGGGAAGGGGTCAAATGAGAATTGTGTGTAAATATGTTTTTAACAACTTGTACTTAACAAAGATGTATGCTTTATTGCACGAATTACTACAATAAAAATAAATTTAAAAAAAGAAAACAAAAACAGTAAAAACAATGAAAAAATCAAAACAAGCAAAAAAAAACCAACAACAAACAAAGAATAACAACAACAAAAAAAAACCTTGCAAGTATGTAAGTACAGAGCCAAGTTGGCCTCTGCATTCCTTTTGGATCTGCATGGATATTTTCAGCTTTTAAATATCTGCTCACTATATTAGATTTTCAAGCAATCTTATTTGCTCTCTCCATTAGTGCAGGCAGGAAGTTCTCTTGGTGCCTCTCCCACTGCAAACTTGTGTCTCTGAGCTCTCCACCAGGCCTGTTCCCATATTGCTCTTGTCTATGTGCACAGGGGCATAAAGTGTAAACCAGAGGCTCCACACTTTCCACAGGCCCTGTCTGCCTGTCTCTCTCTCTCTCTCTCTCTCTCTCTCTCTCTGCCTTTGCTGGTGGTGGGAGTACAGTCTAAATGCAGGACATTTTCCAGGTTGCCTGTACTGTCTCTATGCCATGTTCTCTGGGTCCCTCCCACACTTCTGCTCCTATCTAATCGCTAGAAGGGAGGGTGACCAAGTCTGTCCTTTGCACATGAGCCCCCAGAAAGTGCAGTTAACCTACAGTTCCATGCTACTCTAGCTCTGGAGGGAGAGGTGAGCTGCAGTGTCCCCACCACAGGCTTAATCTGATTGTCCCAGGTGTTCTGGTCACTGTGGATCGTGTGGAGATATGCCACCTGATTAGGTTGTGGAGTTCTGGAGTCACTTACTCCACATCTGGTCACCGGGTATGCAGGATGTCTTGGTCCTAGTAGACCTAGGCAGCTGGCTCAATGGTACCTGCTGCTCCGTGGTATGCACTGCTACCAAGTATACTGGCTCCTTTGCTCTCCCTGGTCCACTTTTTGGGTTCTGTTCAGCTGCGCTTCAATTTTCCTTACTTTGTTCACTTTCACTTTTTCGTTGCTTTCTTTCTTCTATCAAAAAGCTGCTTTTATGGCAGTTTTGATTTGAACTCAATAGCACCTGAGGAGAGGTGTTTCACTCAGATGTCATTTCCTTCTTAAGCAAATGTAAATCCGGCTCCATTCTCATGAATGGATTTATATTCTTCTAAGAGGATTAGAGGACATAAACATGGTCCCTTTTACCTTCATTCTTCCTACCATGTGAGGATGCAACCATAATAAAATATCTTAGAAATAGAGAGCAACCCTTACCAGACACCTAATTTGCTGGTGCAAAATACATTTTTTGAGAGTGGAGAATAGAGTGCCAGATGGTCAAGTGGAGCAGAACAATATGGCAGAGAAAGAAAGAAAATTTTAAAAATGAAAAATTTCTGAATTTTGGAGCCAGAAAACTAACCAGTCTCATCTAACTGGGATATATATTGGGTCAGCATATAACCAAGAATGTTGGCCCATGCCTATAATCCCAGCACTTGGAAGGTGGAGACAGGATGATTGTAAGTTTTAGGACAGCCTAAGCAACTTAGTGAGACTCTCATCAACTAAATGAGACACAGTCTCAAAATAAAAATAAAAGAAGGCTGAGGATGAAGCTCAGAGGAGAATGCCCCTAGGTTCAATTCCCAGTACCTGTTAATGTGAATTTATTTGGAAATCCAAACTTCATAGATGTTATCACATGCAAATGATCTTATCATGGATGGTAATCCAATGTCAATATTTCTTACAAACGGGGGCATTTGGACAGATAGACAAGTACATAGGGAAGATTATGTGGTGAGAAACAAATCGTTCATCTACAAACCAGTGAAATAAGCCTGGAATAGAACATCCTCAACAGACTTCAGTAGGTACTATTCTTGCAAATGCCTCAATTTTGGATTCCAAAACTGTGATATGATATATTCTCATGGTTGAAGCTATCCATTTGTGTTACTTCATCACAGTGCTTTTAGGAAACTAATATGATTTTTTATTCCAATTACCCTTAGAAAAAAGCATGGAAGGAAGCCGGGCATGGTGGCACATGCTTGTAATCCCAGCATTTGGGAGGCTGAGACCGGAGGATCCGGGTTCGTGGTCAGCCTCAGCTACCTAGTGAGGCACTCTGCAACTTAGTGAGACCCTGTTTCAAAGTAAAAGAATGAAAAATAGAGCTGGGGGTATAACTCATAGCTCGGAGGTAGAATGCCCCTGAGTTCAATCTCCAGTACCGCAAAAATAAAAAAAAAAAAAAAAGCATGGAAGGGGTCAGAGCCTTTCTATAGTCAAAGTGATCAGAAATGAACCCTGAATTAATGTGGATAAGCCATCATGACACAGAACTCTTTGAAACCTGATTCAGAATACACACATATTCACTTATCTAAATACATACACACACAAATACACACACACACAGAGACACATATTCATGAATTTATACATGTGGAATATGCTATATACACATTAATTGATTTGTTTTCAGCCATGAAGTACATATTACATTATTTTATTTACAGATGAAGGAATTGATGACCAGAGAAATGTATTAGTGTGTTTACAATTATACCAAAAACAGATGAAAGAAAGCTATGATTTGATCTTCATTTAATATTACTCCACTGTCTGGGTCCATGATCATTGAATTAGATTAACTTGAAGAGGAAGAAGAAAGTCATATACGTTTCTACATAACAGCTGTGACCATAGAATATAATTAAAATATTTTCAATGGAAACTTTTTGAAGAAAAATGAATTGAGCGATCTACTTTATGGTACAATTCGAAGGGAAGGATAGCCTGGAACAATATTGAAGAAATCCTTTAATGTGATGCTAAAGACCTCTTAAAGACAAAGATATAGACAATACTAATAAACTTTAGTTTTTTCTATTTTACTTCTTCCTTTCAAGTGAAGCATTAATAAAAATCCCATTGCTTTTGACCTTGAAATAAAGTGTAATAATAAACCAAACCCTGGTTCATTCTAACACTGGATACTCACCTGTTTTGTATATTGCATAGGGAATTTACATGAAACTAGAGAATACCGCTTCTAGGATCTATCACTGTACACTTTCAACTAGATCTAACTAATCCCACAATACTCCATAACTCGAGTTTATTTCCCAAAGTATAAAGCAATTCTGATTTGCAGGATAATCACTGTATATTATAGTTTTACTTGCCAGATTCTTTTGTATTTACTAAATTTCTTGTAAATATGTTGTTGGAAAAGTCTGAAGTATTTAATTATACAGTGTATACTACATTTGAAAATAATGAGAACTGTTCTCAACACTAGTAATACTATTCATTTCAAGGTTATATATCTATACTACAAATATATATCTGAAATTTTGTGAATGAATACACTCTCAGTAGGGATATAAGGATGCCTTTACCAAGATTTTTATCTCTCTGCTATATTTATAATAAAGTTACATATATTACAGATATATGTATGTATTATTAACATATCAATTTCTTTTGTCTTTTTTTGCGGTACTAGGGATTGAACTCAGGGGCATTCTACCTCCGAGCTACACCCCCAGCCCTATTTTTATACTTTATTTTGAAACCGGGTCTCGCTAAGTTGCGGAGTGCCTCACTAGGCAGCTGAGGCTGGCCGCGAACCTGGATCCTCCGGTCTCAGCCTCCCAAATGCTGGGATTACAAGCGTGAGCCACCACGCCCGGTTAACATATCAATTTCCACAAATATATATTTGAAGTATAAATTAATTTTGCCATTTTAAAATGTGTTGCTATATATAATTCATCTGTTCTTCTGGCTTCTCTTTCATATTCTAAAAATTCACAGAAAATCATGATGAAAATGTGCAAGAGTTTCTGAAGCCATATATCTGTTTAATTATAGCATTTACACAGTGACAACAATATGCATGAAATGTAGCACAAGTTTAAGAGGAAGATCACTAGGAATTCCTTGGTAAACCATCAATTTCTATTGAGTTGATGTCAGACAGATGCTTTATCACCTCTGAAATTCTATTTTGTCATTTTTACAATGAAAATAAGAAGCTTCACAGCCCTGTGAATTGAGCAAATTTTTAAAGGTGATAATGATATGAAAAGTCTAAACTTCCAAAGTGCTAAATAATTTCATATTTATTTTTCTTATTATTAACATGCTTGGATGCCAATATAAAATAAAAAAGAACAAGTTCAAAATAATGAGAAAGAAGCTGAATCTTCCTTTAGGAATTCTTCTAAAAAATGAAACATGGTCAAACGACTATTATGTAGGTATGTAAAATCAGTTAAGTTCACTAAACATTTCCTGACAATATAATATCCATTATTTTTTTCAATACTTACTCATGTCAGACATCAGTCTAGGTGCTGAGGATAAAGCAATGAATAAATAAGACATATATCCTTGTCTTTATGTAGTATTTGACTATTTGGTGGTAGAGAAAAGCACACAATAAACAATACAAATAATAGATAAATTAGTCATATTCCATTGCCTCTAAGATGTCATGTATTATAAGGTACAGTATTGTTTTTATGTATCTAATATAGAGACAACAGAATCATTGGTAAGTAAATATGACAGGCCATGTATTGAAAATTTCATCTCAATTTTAGAAATGATAACATGAGATACAGGCATACATATCACTTTACACACACACACACGCACGCACAAATGCTAAACACTATGTAGGATAATACAAAGAATTTTTCATGAATTGAGTATTTGTGTCCTGTCGAAATTCCTGTGTTGAAATTCTAAAGCTGAATGAGATGACATCTGGAGAAAGGAATATAATTAGGCCATAAAAATTTTAGTCCTAGCCAGGCGTGGTCACGCACGCTTGTAATCCCAGCATTTGGGAGGCTGAGAACGGAGGATCCAGGTTTGCAGCCAGCCTCAGCTACCTAGTGAGGCACTCCACAACTTAGTGAGACCCGGTTTTGAAATAAAGAGTAAAAAATAGGGCTGGGGGTGTAGCTTGAAGGTAGAATGCCCCTGAGTTCAATCCCCAGTACCGCAAAAAAAAAAAAAATTTAGTCCTCATAAATATGTGAAGACAAAAGAAGACAGCCATCC
This sequence comes from Graphiurus murinus, assembly GCA_004027655.1. Lineage (NCBI taxonomy): Eukaryota > Metazoa > Chordata > Mammalia > Rodentia > Gliridae > Graphiurus > Graphiurus murinus. The sequence goes on from PVLC010038920.1 coordinate 5,879, forward strand.
AAACAGAAACAAAAGGATCCTGACAAAAACTAAACCATGCTAGCACCTTAAACTCAGACTTTCCAGCCTCTAGAATTGAGAGAAATATTTTTTCTTGCTATTCTCTCCCAGTCTATGGTATTTCGTTATAGCACCTAAGACAGATATCTAGAATCATATGCATAGTAAAAAGACAAAGACAAAACAAAACCTTGAATACAGGAATAATTAAAAAAGGATCAGGGCAAAGGAGACTTGATGAAGGAAATCATTTAAATAATGCTACTTAACTATATGATATTATCAATATGAATTTCAATAACATGTTCTAGAAGGAGAGGGATTAATGTGGGATACAGAGGGAAGCACATCAAGTGCTGTGTGCATATATATTTCTATCACTCTATATCTCATGATGATAAAAACTACAATGCACCAATAAAAGCTTATTAAAATATAATACTTTAAAATAAGGATTATCACATACAAAAAATTTTCAATAAAAGGGACAGTTAACTTCTCATCAGAAAGAGTAGAAGAAAGGAAGCACAGTGGTGACACATTCAAAGTACTAAAAAGTAAAATAACTGTTGACCAAGAATCTTATATCCAGCCAAATCACATTTCAAAAATGAAGGAGAAACAATATAATCCCTAGAAACACAAAATCTAAGCCAAATTGTTGCAATGCAATTCGCCATATAAGAAATATCAAATGAATGAATGTGTGTTTGTCTGGCTGAAACCAAGTAGCTAAGCAAGTGATTTTAATCTACTGGGGAAAAATGCAAAACAAATAAACACAACAGAGAACAGAAAAGGTAATTGGTAAGGCAATTATAAAAGACACAAGAATTACTTTTTTCTTGCCTCAGCTGATATGTAAACAATTATATATATATATATATATATATAACAAAACTATGTAATTTTAAAGTTTGGGATACAACAGATAGACATAAAATATACTTGACAATAACAACATAAAGGGATGATTTCCAACAAAGCTGTGTAGGACTAAGAAAATTACACCAGATAATAACTGTAATTCACAGGAACAAATGAAGAATAACAGAAATGGTTTTCTAATTGAGAATATTAATATAATAACCTCTATAAATATGTATTTATCCCTTTTTTCTTCAGCTTTTTCAAAGAATCTTATGCAAATAAATCTGATGTCACCCTGGACAGTATTGTGCCTCTGTGTTCAGATAGGATAACGAGGTAAGAAATGTGGGGGTAATATCTCGGAAATAAAGAAGCAAGCACATATTTATATATTTGCATATGACATTATGTACATATATATGAGATATGCTAAAATTATTATAGCTGATAATCTAATTAAATAATGTTACAGAATAAAATATCAATACATACAGTGCAATTTTAATTTTTATGAAATAGTAATGAACAGCTCAAAAATCAAATTAAGAAAAGTGTAAAAATGTTTAAAAGTATATAAAAGAGAATAAACACTTAGGAATAAAGTTGACAGAAAGATTGTAAAACACAAATCCTAAAAAATGTAAAATGTTATTCAAAGAAGTCAAAAAGCCCCACATAGTGGAAAAACACCTCATGTTCATGAATTGAAGGACAATATCTTTAAAATTATAGTAAACACTAAACTGATAGATTTAGTACAATTACTGTTAAAACATCAACTGGATATATTTTGTAAGAAATTGATGAGTTCACACAAAAATTCATGTAACTTTAAGGGACCCATAAAAATCCAAAAGAATTTTGGGAAAAAACTCCAACAAAGTTGGAGAACATACAGTTCATTTCAAAACTTACTATAAATCTACATTAATCAACATTATTGATTATACACATTGTCATAAAAATAGAAATATAGATGGAATAGAATTGCAAGTCTGGAAATAAACCTGTATATCTAAAGAGAACTGATTTTTAACAAAACTGTAAGTAACATTGAATGAGAAAAGTATTGTTCATCAACAAATGATGCCAACATGGTATGGTGGCACACATCCTAGTATTCGGGTGGCTAAGACAGGAGATTCACAAGTTCAAGATCAACCCCACCAATTTATCAAGACTCTCAGAAACCTAGTGAGACTCTGTTTCAAAAAAAAGGGCTAGAGGTCAGAGGTAGAATTCCCCTGGGTTCAAGTCCCAGTACAGAAAGAAAGAAAGAAAGAAAGAAAGAAAGAAAGAAAGAAAGAAAGAAAGAAAGAAAGGTTCTAACCTCAATGGGACTGCTTACACTGCATCCTCCAAAGACACCCAGCAAAGGGGCCAATTAATTCTGCGTAAAAGCAGCAGAAAAACTAAAAACTAAAAAAAAAAGAAAAGAAAAGCTGAAAAGTGACAGAACCAGAATTAGAAAAAAGAGCAGAGGACTGTGCTGTATAAGCTCTCCTTGCCTCCTACCTGTGAAGCCTGGAGGTGCCGGTGACATCTTAGCCAGGCAATGCCAGAGCTGGTGTGGCTGGCATGGCTTCCAGAGACCTCCAGAAAGAAACTGGATTGTTGTGAGGCAAGTGAATATAGACCATCAGTGAAAGTGGTCAGAATTTTGCTTCATGCTCAACAGGGACCCTGATGGATCCTAACACCACAGCTGCAGCTGAACCCATTTCTTCTGGCAGCAATCTGGAGCAGCAAGCAGCACTTATCAGGACTATAAGTTAACTAGCTGTTCCAGTAAGAAATCGCCATACCCAGACACAGGTACCTGAGTGGCAAGGAAATAGACTTATGGGAGACTGAAACCCTGCAAATCACTCTACAGAGATGTGGGTGGTGATACTATTGGACATAGTAGAAACATAATTTAGTAGATAGTTCCTAGAGGCAGGCAGGAGGAAACTGAAGTCAGCAGTTTGAGGAGCCCTTGTAGGGTCCCTAGGGATCACTGTGGGACATCATTCCCTGGCGTCTGAGGAAATAGTTCAGCCTACCAAGTTGCAGGCTCCAAAAGCAGTGAACTTTTGCCTGGTCATGTTTGGATGCTATAAGTACTAGCACAAGCCCCAGAGACCAGGAAGGGCCCCTAGGAGTGTGGCATCCCAGAAAAGAGGTGGTGTTCTTGGACTAAGGGACAGATTCAGCCAAGCCCCCAGCCTGGAATTATGGACTGTCTCTATTCCAAACCTTGGGCCTGGGGTAGAAAGCTGCAGCAGCACCATCTGGACCAGACCACACCAAGAGGTCAAGGGCCCTACAGGGTATCACTTGACCTCAGACACAAGCTGGGAATTCAATACTCTCTCCACCAGCAGAGTTTGTACCTGGCATGTATGTATGCTAGTGAATGAAAGTAGCTCCCATGACCATAGCAATCAGATCTGGAGGGGTATCCCAGGGGCCATAAAAGCTTATCAAGCTGGGCAATAAATTTGGAACATAGCAATCACTGGCTTTACTGGGCCTAAGTCCACAGTTCATAGAGGCCAGAGGTCAGCACTCTGCACTATTATGGTTCACAATCAGCAGAGCAGTAGAAGTATATGGGTTGCATTAAGTCCCAGCTAGCAGGCTGCAGGCTCTACAAAAACATTATAACCATGGGCCTTGCAGAGTTAGGGCCAGGAGAACACAGGGGCCTGCAGCCAATCAGAGACTCCTGTTTGCTTGCACTAAGAACTATATCTAGTTAAAGAGGCCTTGGGGGACAAAGTGTAAATTTTGATTATCTGAGTCAGGTTGGTAGAGGTAAAGATATACCCCCAGCATACACCTTATTATAAAAGAAATAAAAAGTAAACACAGGACTCACACACAGCAAGAAGATACCAAGACAACATAAACACAAAAATGAGAACTCTGAAAACATGAGAACGAGAAATAGTGAGGAAATAATGAATTCCCACAAATCAACAACAATGGAGATCACCAATACTGATCTACAAGAAATGCAAGAAGGAGAATTCCAAATTTTGATCTTCAATATGAAGAAAGGCATCAAAGAAAGTGTATAGGAAATGAAGGAGGAAATTGAGGCCTTACAGAACCAGAAAGAGGCTCTGAATGAAATGAAAGATTCAATAAATAAATTGAAGAGAGCAATAAAAACCAACTTTAGAAGGCTAGATGACATGGAAAGCAGGGTATCACTCTTGGAAGACAGTCCATTTAAAACTGAAATCAGAGTCAGTAGTTTACAGAAGATATTACAACAACACAACCTAAATATCCAACAAATATGGGAAAATATGAAACATCTGAACTCACCGATAAAAGGTATTGAAGAAAGTCTAGAAGCACAAGCCAAGGGTATCAGAAACTTCATCAGAGAAATAATTTCAGAGAATTTTCCAAAAATAGAAAAATACTTAGATATCCATGTGCAGAAGACATACAGAACACCGTTAAGACAAGACCAAAGAAGGACCTCCCCATACCACATAATAATCAAAATGATTAACAGAGACCAATGATAGAATCTTATTAGCAGTGAGAAAAAAAGATTGGTGACATTTGGGGACAAAACAATAAAAATCACTTCAGACTTCACAATCCAAGTCACGAATGCTAGGAGGGACTGGTATGAAGTATTCCAAACCCTGGAAGAAAACAACTTCAAAATATTTTTAAAAAAGTAAACCATTAAGAAGAAAAAAGAGGCAAATTCCAGAGCCAGAGAGGAGGCAAACTCCACCAAGTGGGGAACTAAGCAAAGGAGAAATAGCCCTCTATCAAAGAGAATATAGAGCACAAAATGACAGGAAACAAAAATCATATTTCAATAATAACACTGAATGTCAAAGGTCTTAATTCTCCATTTAAAAGACATAGACTGGTAACGTGGACTAAAGCACATAATCTAATTATATGCTGCTTGCAAGAAAATTACCTTACAGCCAAAGATATCCATATACTAAAGGTGAAGGGATAGAAAAAGATATACCATGCAAATGGAGACCAAAAACAGGTAGGAGTAGCAACACTCATATCCGACAAAACCAACTTTAAGTGAAAACATCAGAAAATACAAAGTGTGCCAGTTCTTATTAATAAAAGGAACAATCCAGCAAGAAGATATAATGATAGTAAACATTTATTTTTTAAATGTGTGTACACCCATATTTCTCAAACAAAATCTTTGGGATATTAGATCTCAAATAGATCCAAGTACAATAATATTGAGAGACTTCAACACACCACTCACACCATTATTTCGATCTTCCAGAAAAGATTAGTAAAGACTCTTCAGACCTAAAGAATACCATAAACCAAATCAACCTAATAGACATATATAGGATATTACAACCAGCAACAGCTGAAGGCACATTCTTCTCAATTGTCCATGAAACATTCTCTAAAATAGACCACATCCTGATCCACAAAGAAAGTACCAGGAAAGTAAAAAGTTTTAATCTTTTAAAATGAAATGAAAATACAATGAAATGAAAATATAAATCAACAGGAAGAACAAATGAAATTGCATAAATACATAGAGACTGAATGATACTCTCTTGAATGAGGAATGCATCTGAAGAGAAATAAAAATATTCTTGGAATTAAACTAAAATAGAGATATGACTTATTAAAATATATGGGACTCTTTGAAGGTGGTGTTAAGAGGAAAATTTATAGCACTGAGTGCTTACATAAGAAAAACAGAAAGTCACCAAATACACAATCTAATGACACACCTCAAGGACCTAGAAAAAATAAGAACAATCAAATCCCAAATCCAACAGAAGGCAGGAAATAATTAAAATCAGAGTAGAAATCAATGAAATAGGGAATAAAAAAGAACAATATATTGGATCAATAAATCAAAAAGGTGGTTCTTTAAAATGATTAACAAGATAGACAAACCCCTAGCCAACCTAAAAAAAAAGAAGAGAGAGAGAGAGAATCAACTCAAATTATTAAAATCAGAAGTGAAAAAGGAGACATAACTACAGGGAGTGAACAAATTCAGAGGATCATCAAAAACTATATTGAAAATTTATATTCCAATAAATTGGAAAACATGGAAAAAATCAATAGATTTCTAAACACAAACAACTTAACCAAATTAAACCAAGAGTATATAGAAAATATAAATCAAACAATAGCAAGCAAAGAAATAGAAACAGCATTAAAAATTCTGCTATCAAAGAAAAGCTCAGGTCCATATGGGTTTCCAGCTGAATTCTACAAAACCTTTACAGAATAACTAGCCCCAATACTTCACAAGTTATTATATGAAATTGAAAGAGATGGAACCCTGCCGAACTCGATTTATGAGTCCAGTATCCAATTAATACCAACACTAAATATAGATACCTCAAGAAAAGAAAATTATAAACTGATATTATTGATGAACATATACACAAAAATTATAAACAAAGTACTAGCCATGCCCATTCAAAACCACATGAAAAATTATACACCATGACCAAGTTGGTTTCATCCCAAGAAAGCAAGGCTGCTTCAATATACATAAATAAATTCATGTTATTCACCACATAAATAGAACTAAGAACAAAGATCACATAATCATATAAGTAGACACTGAAAAAGCATTTGACAAAATCCAGCATCCATTCATACTAAAAACACTGCAGAAAATCAGAATAGAAGGAACATATCTCAACATCATTAAGGTAATATGCGATAAACCCAAAGCCAACATCATACTGAATGAGGACTGCAGTAATTCCCTTTAAAATCAAGAACAAGACAAGGATGCTGACATTCTCCACTCTTTTTCAATATAGTCCTTGAGACTCTTGCCAGAACAATAAGACAAGAGAACATTATCAAAGGATTTCAAAATGAAAAGAAGAATTGAAATTATCTTTATTTGCAGATGACATAATCTTGTATCTAGAAGACGCAAAAAACTCAAACAAAAGACTGATAGAGCTGATTAACAAATTCAGCAAAGCAGTGGGATACAAAATAAACCTAAAAAATGGGTAGCTTTTCTATATGCCAAGCATGAATTCACAGAGAAAGAAATACAGGAAACAATTCCATTCACAATAACCTCAAAACCAATAAAATGCCTAGGAATAGACCTAACCAAATAAGTAAAACACATCTACAATGAAAATTATAAAACACTAAAGAATGAGATTGAAGTTTATCATGGAAAATGGAAAGATCTTCCTTGCTATTAGATAGACAGAATAAATATCATTAAAATGGCCATACTATCAAAAGTGATATAAAGAATGAATGCAATCCCTATAGAAATACCAATGTCATTCTTCAGAGATCTAGAAAAATCAGTCATAAATTTATTATGGTGAGCTGGTCGTGGTGGCGCATGCTTGTAATCCCAGCATTTGGGAGGCTGAGACCAGAGGATCTGGGTTCGCAGCCAGCCTCAGCTACCTAGTGAAGCACTCTGCAACTTAGTGAGACCCGGTTTCAAAATAAAGAATAATTTAAAAAAATAGAGTTGGAGGTATAGCTTGGAGGTAGAACGCCCCTGGGTTCAATCCCCAGTACCGCAAAAAAAAAAAAAAAAAAAAAAAAAACTTATGGTGAATCAAAAGACCCACAATAGTCAAAGCAATTCTCAGTAATAATAACCAAGCAGGAGGCAACACAATTCCTGACTTCAAATTATACTGTGGAGATATAGTAATATAAGCAGCATGCTATTGGCACAAAAACAGACACAGAGACCAATGGAACAGAATAGAAGATACAGAAATGAATCCTTACACTTACAACAAATGGTGTTGGAAAAGCTGGTTTTCCCTTTGTAGAAAATTGGAAATAAATCCATACCTCTCACTCGGCACATGAGTCAATTCAAGATGGATCAAAGACCTGGAAGTTAGACCAGAGATGGTGAAGCTCCTAGAGAAGGGTATAGGTCCAACACTCCAACAAATAGTCACAGGTAGAAACTTCCTGAGCAAGACCCCCAAAGCTCAGGAAATTTTTAAAAAATTAATAAGTGAGAGGGCATTAAATTAAGAAGTTTCTGCATATTAAAGAAACTATCAAATCGAAAAAGAAAGCCTATGGAATGGGAGATCTTTACCAGCTATCCCTCTGTCAGAGGGTTAATATATAGAATATACAAAGAACCTAAAAGACTTTACAGTAGAAAAACAAATAACTCAATCAAGAAATGGGCAACTGAATTGAAATTGAATAGACACTTCACAAAAGAAGAGACACAAATGGCCAATAGATACATGAAAAAATATTCAACATCATGAGTAATCAGGCAGATGCAAATCAAAATTACACTGAGATTTCATCTATTCCCAATAATAATGGAAATAATCAAGAATAAATAGAAATAAATATTTTTGAGGATGTAGGGAAATAGGAACTCTTCTACACTGTTGGTGGGATTGCAATCTAGTTCAACCACGATGGAGGTCACTGTTGAGATTGCTTATAAAAGTGGGATCCATCATATGATCCAGCTATACTATCGGGCGCCCCAGGCTGAACCCTCAGCCATGAGGCCCCAATAAAAGACGCCGGCTAAAAGCTACTGGTTCGAACTTCTTTTATTATCTCTCTCTCTTTTCTGGGATCAAAGGTTTTACACACACGATAACAAACACAGTGCTGAGGTCGTCTTTCCAAATAGTGCTTTTCCTACAGACTTCCAATAACCCCTCTCTCTAGCAACCCGTCTTCCACTAGCAACCCACAATCTTTCTTCCCAGGACTTCCCCAGCAACCCGGCCAACCTCTTCCCA
>PVLC010038921.1:0-14503 GCA_004027655.1 Graphiurus murinus
GAACCTGGAATCTCCAAGAAACTGTGAGAAAAATAAATCTTCCCTCCTCTAAATTGTGTGGCCAGGTTTGGTTTACTAGGCTACAACAATGAGAATTCTAAGACAGGAGCCACAAGTACGCAATATGGTATTGTTCGCTATAGACACCAAGCTGTGTGTTAGACGTCCAGAACCTAGTCATCTTGTACAACTGAAACTTTTTATCCTTTGAGGGGAAAAAAATAGAGAATGGCGACAAGGTGAGGTGACGATATGCTAATTAGTGTGGTCAGGTGACCGTCTCCCCATTGATTCCTCTATCAGAACCCTGAGGTACACATCCTAAATTTCATGCAGTTTTAATGTGCCAAGTAGCCCTCAATCAAACTGAGAAAAATAAAATATTTAAAGGAGAAGAAGAAGAAAAAAAAATACGCACACCCTAACGGGAGCGGCTGGGCATATGTCTCTTCTCCTTTTACCTGGGGTGAACTCTTCTCCGAGTTCCTGCTGAAATGACAGGCGACCTGTCAGAAACTCGGCATTGCCTACGACACCTCGCTTTCTGGAGTGGGATCAGCTAATGTTAGGGTGGAACGATCTGCGCTCCCGTCTCCGGCATACCACACCTGGCAGTTTGGGAACACTTGGGATGACGTGTCAAGCGCCTCCAGGGGCGTGCGGCCCCTGGGTTTGGAAGTGAGTTGCCTACAGAGGCAGCATCGAGAATCAGAGGGAGCCTGGGACCTGCTCCTCCTGGGCTCGGTGGCTGTCAGCGGGGAGGCTGGGTATAGTGTGTGTGCCCGTTTACCAAGGGACCACTGGGATGGGAGGTGGCAATCCAGGGGATTCCTTGTCAGGCAGCAGCAAAGGTCACCTTCGGGTACCTTTTGAAAGCAGTAACAGCTGCCTGTCCTGCTCTTGCATTAGCAGAGGTGGCTGACACCCCAGGTGGGCTTCTCTGCATGCCAGCGCTGCCTGAATTATCGGCTCACATGGCCAGCCCAACAGCCCATTGCTTCCCCAGCTCATCTTTTGGCAGATGGGAAGCTGAGGTCAAGGAGCCCAGCATAGCGGCTGAGAGCCCGGGCCATGGATTCCGATTGCCCAGCCAGCCTCACATCCACGGTCCAGGATCTCAGCCATACAGGAAACGATCCTCCAAGGGCTTCTGCACTGATCTCAGCACAAAATCAACTCTTCCCATGTGAGCACGGCCCTATCTCTGGGTAAGAGTTTTTTATGGTTACTGACACAGGGTGACTGGAAATACAAAACCAGAAGTGATAAAAAAAAAAAAAAAAAAAAAAGTCTAAACAACCCACATGCACCTCTCACCATTCTTTTTAGATCTTGTTCTTTGACTTAGAGCTTAAACACGAATTTCTGTCCTCTGCCTCCATAGCCCCAATAGGGTTGTTTAATGAACACAAATATATAATTTATATAGATGTACTAAAGTGCAGTGTTCACTTAAGGTCATGAATAAAAGAAACTGAAATAAACATCTCAAATAAGCTTGGAAATCTTATTCCTTTAGGAAATATTTTTTTAAAACAAAATAGTTTGGTATGTTTATTAATAACCCACATCGTTCTTAGAGTTTTAAGGCAGAACAGAGTAAGAACAGGAGTGTGGGGAACTTCTGAAGTAATCCGCAGCTGTCCACACGCCCCGGCTGCCCCAAATGTTGCTTCATTTCAGAACCTACTGTTTTTGTCTTGAAAGACAGAAGGGTTGGGAAGTGGCTGAGATTCAGATAGAAATGGTGGAAATGGTGACTTTTTTTTTTTTTTTTTTTTTTTTTTTTTTTTTTTTTTTGTGGTACTGGGGATTGAACTCAGAGGCGTTCTACTCTGAGCTCCACTCCAAGCCCTATTTTATTTTATTTTATTTTGAAACAGGGTCTAACTAAGTTGCGTAGAGCCTTGCTAATTTGCTGAGGCCGGCCTAGAACCTGTGATCCTCCTGTATCAGCCTCTCAAGTACAAAACAGGAGATTATAAAACAGGAGCCACAACACCGGCCTGAAATGGTGACTTTTCAAGAGGACAATATTCCCAGCAATCACTGATAAACTGTTTCTGTTAAGTCTTAAAAATTATTTAACTTTATGATTATGATAAAAAAAACTTGTACATTTCATCAAATATTGTGTACTTAACTTGTCCTATCCAATATATTAACAGGTACTTTATTTGACCATGTTAAGAACAAAATGTGTCCTTGAACAGACTATAGGAAATATTTGGGTCAACTGCTAAGCACAGTGGTAGTAATCTGTGTGTGGTGTGTCACGTGTGTGGGTGTGGGTATTACGGTGTATGTGTGTGTATGCATGTTGTGTGTGGTACGTATGTGTAGTATGTTCTTGTATGTTGTATGTATGCATATATAGTATATCTGCGCGAAGTGTGTATACATGTGATGTATGTTGTATATGTATGTTTGTGCTCGTTGTGTGTATATGTGTAGTGTGTGGTATGCATATACATGTGGCATGTAGCATGTTTATGGTATACGTAATATACATATATAATGTGTATGATGTGTGTGGTATGTATATGATGTATGCGGTATCTATGTGTAGTATGTTTTTTGTGTTGTATGTGTAGTGTGTCTGATACGTATATTGTGTGTGGCACACATTTGATGCGTATGTATTGTATGTTTGTGTTTGTCATCTATGCCTGCATAACGTGTTTGTGTGTGTATAGTATGATGTGCATGCGTTATGCGTATGTGTATAGTGTGTTTGTGCTTGTTGTGTGTGTGTGTGTAGTGTGCTTGGTATGTATATATATATGGTATGTAGCATGCATGTGGCATGTGTAATGAATGTATAATATGTGCGTGTGTATGTGTATGTGTGCGTGCATGTGTGTGTGTGTATGTGCATGCTGTGAGGGATGTTTTCTCGCGGTGTAGCTGGGACAGAGTTTTGCACAGTTGCTACACGTTCCAGCCAGCCTGGGTCCATAGCCCGAGGAACTTTGCAAGAGTATGTATCCAGTGGTTATGGGGAACGGCTGCTGACCTGTAAATGGAGTTCTCACAGGTGGCAGGTTGGGAGGGCATTCATAAGCAGGCTTATGTTTCTCTTTTTATCTTTTTCAAATCAAACATGAGTATTCTACACTCTATATAAACCACATGGTTTGATCCTATTTCTGTAGGTAGAATTTTATGCATTCCAAGCAATCTTTATTTAAAGGATCACATGTTTTTAAATAGTCAAGCTTTTGAAGGTTTCAAGGTATAAAGCCATTTCATGCATTTCAAAACTAAGATGTTAGCCGGGAGCGCTAGAAAAATCTGAGCGATACATGAAAATAGGGGTGGTGTGGAGGAATGGTCACCACTGGATTCTGGAAAACTTTGCAACAGAGACAATAAAAGAACAGACTTAGTGCAACCTGCTTTAGGTGAGTGTAGTAGGCTTTCTAATTCTATCTATTGGAGATAAGGAATAGAAATCATAAGTACCTGTAATAACATCCTATGGCATTTTGCCGATAAAGACAACTTTTGCAAATTTTTGCTTTCTCTACATGGAAAAAAATAAAAACTCTCCCTCGTTGGTGGAGAGGAGGTTGCTAAGAAACCGTCTACTTCAGTCTGTCCTGCTACGGGACTCCCACTACTGGGTTTGTGCTTCTAGATTCAGGGCCCCCTCCTGCACTGTCTGGAATGCCCACTGAGCTGCCCGCGTCCTCCCAGCATCCCAGAGCTCAGCACAGGGCAGATGCCAACTAGTGCAGGTGCAGACACCAGGCGGGCATCTCTCCTGAGAGAGGTGCCAGACTCCACTCAGCTCAGGTCCTTGGCCCCGAGAAACAAGCCCAGTTAGAGACAGACACCTGCCTGGACTAGCAAATGACCTCACTTTGCAAATGTGGCTTCTTTTATTTACAGCAGCAACCTTGGTGGAGCCCCCTGAAGCCTGGGAGGTCCTCTGTGATTAGTTACTGCTGTGGAGACAGGGACTTGATTGGCAGAACACAGAGGTGGAGCCCAGCAGGGCTAGGACAGGCTCTAGGGTGTTGGAGTGTATTTGCTTAATGTCAGAAGGAAGCATTCAACAGAGGACTACATGCTCAGTGGGAGGGAAACAAGCCCCAAACCAGAGAGGGGCGGAGAGGAGGCAGGAGGAAGGGAGGCACTCGTGGGCCCAGGGGACAGGAGGCTGGAAGTGGAGACCCAGGGAAGATGCAGGTGGCCACCCAAGACTGGAGTACACTGCCAGGGACCCTGGGAGGCTTTTCCTGTCCCTCCTGTCAGGGGCTGCAGCTCAGGGGTGCACTTAGCATGCTCATCGACGACCCCACCTGACTACCCCATGGCCATGATTCCTAGGCAAAGACACGGAGATGCAGCCCCCCTCGAAACCGCTGATCTTGCTGCCAGCTGATCAGGTCTCTTATTCGAAGTTTTGCCCCCCAAAAACAAGAGAACTGAGAAGTTGAAAGGAGAGAGAAAGAGAGGGAGGAGAGAAGGCGAGAAGGAGAGAGGAGAGGGGAGGGAGGAAGGGAGGGAGGGAGAGAGAGAGGGAGAAGGAGAGGGAGGGAGAGAGGGAGAGGGAGAGGGAGGGAGGGGGAGGAGAGAGAGAGAAAAGAAGAGAAGAAGAAGAAGAAGAAGGAGGAGGAGGAGGAGGAGGAGGAGGAGGAGGAGAAGAAGGCAGAAGGAGGAAAAGAAAAGGAAGAAACAAAGACGTAAGGTTCTGGATTTTTTTTTTTTTTTACTTTTGCAGTGCAAGGATTGAGACTAGGACCTCCACATACCCAGGCCCAAGGGTTCTGGATTTAATGGTTCCTCATGGGAGATAACCATATTCCTCTGGAGTTTCCTGGCATTCTTCCTAAACTCTCTTATAATTCACCTACAGGAGCTGAATAGAGACTAAGGTGTGGATGGTACCTGCAGAGGTGTGACAATAGACACCCATAATTAGGGAAATCCGTCCATGCCTAACTTTCCTAAAGGACACCCTCTTTCTGGGCTGACATTGCTTTTTGAAGGTTTGTGAGCTTTTAGCTTGTATATATGCCTGCTAAAATGTGAGATGAGAACTCATAGAAAAGGGGAAAATGCCCATCGATAAAGAGGAGCTACCATATCCTGAATCCCACCTTAGGAGGGGGTCTGCAAACCCCACCGTATACCCCGAGGGCAAGCCCGCAGGCCCAGTTGTGCCCCCTCACCTCCGTCCATGAGGTTGGCCCAGTAAATGACTCGGAAGCCCTGGAGAATTCCGTTCAAGGCGTCCTTGGAAACGGTGGACCAGGAGATGGAGATGCTTTCTGGTGATGTTGCTATGGCTTGGACGTTTTCAGGTGGGTAACTGGGCACTGAAATTAAATAATTAGAATCTGTAATAATAGTGGGCGGTTTTACTAGCAAAGCAGTACTGAATGAGTGACACAGTGTAATATCCTAACATGCAAAAAAAAATTGCACTCAATTCCCCCCCCCCCAAAAAGCAATACCACTTCCCTTTATAAATATTACGATAACGAAATATCTTGAGTTTATAGGTGTGTCATAACAGATTCCACAGTCTCTCTTCTAATTTAGTTTCTACACTTTTCAGGAGGTGATCCTGGATGTGAATTGATGCTTTTTTTTTTTTTTAAATCTTAATGCATGAATAGAAGACCACTGCTTGTTTGATTTATTTTCCCATTACTATTGCAAGTGACTGTGTTAAGTCATATTTATGTTACACAGTGCCTTACCTCCAAGTTTAGCCACTTCTGGCACATTGATTGGGGGCTTAACTATTAAAAAGTGTGAATGAGTGGAAATCTAATCATACTTTCCCACTGCCACATTTCCCAAAGCGCTTTTCAATACTATAATGTTTTTCTTTAGAGGAAAGAGAAACAGTTGAATAGTAGAATATTTGCAGTATTGGGTTCTGTGGGGGGTGGGCACTGAGGATTGAGACCAGGGGCATTCTACCTCTTAGCCAACCCTTGAGCCCTATTTTATCTTTTATTTTGAAACAGGGTCTCTATAAGTTGCCAAGGGCCTCGCTAAGTTGTTAAGGCTGGCCTCAAACTTTTGATCCTCCTGTCTCCGCCTCCCAGGTACTGAGATTACAGGCATGTAGTATTTTTAATACTGAGTTTAAATAAACTTTAAATGAGTTTACATGAACTTTCATGAATTTGCATGGACTTTAAATATTGGAGCTAGGAGATGGTGGAAAATAGCAACTGAAACATGTATCTTAATGAAAAACAAATAGGCATCGAGGCAAAAAAGTCAAGGGGCATATTTAATCACCATCACAAAAAATGATGAAAATAGAGAAAATGCCAATCTGCAAGTTTTTAGTTATTTAGGATTTTCTCTCCCTCTAAAACATGCCAGAAATTACAGAGGCAAGTCAAAATTTGCCTCCTCAAATCTCTGAGTGCATGGCTAATTCCCAGGGAGGTCACAAATGGAGTGCAAGCTTGTTGCCTTAATATCTGCCACGTGCCTGTGCACCAGGCCTGGGGGGACACCAGGCTCCTCCTTCGATTTTCAAACACTGCTGGAAAATTTGAACTCAGGCAGTTTGCATGTCTTAGTGAAGAACGAAATAATTCATCGCGGCCACTAGGGGGCGCGCAATCACTGTGCGATCTGCACCAAAAAGCTGCTAAGCCTTCTTTTCTAGGGTCACAGGAGGCCTGAAAAGAGAAAGCAATCATAAACACACACACACACACACACACACACACACACACACACACACACACACACACACACACACGTTGATTTGGGAATTTGGGAGAAATTATTAGAAAATCCAGACTTCTGCATTCTATGCAGTATTTTTCCTCAGTTTTTCACTGAGGAAAGGCCCATTTCTTGGGCTTGTAATGAATGAGGAAGATTCTGAGCAGGGAATACGCCTTTGCTTTGCAACCCAGAGCTATTCCCGGCTTGGCTGAATCTGTGCAGAGGGGCTTAGAGTGCCTTTCCCATCAAAGACCCCAGGCCCTGCAGAGCCCTCGTCAGGCTGGACCCAGTAGGAGTTGCACCCAGATCAGAGGTGCAGGCTGCGCCCGCCACCGACCTACCGTCTTCGAGGGTGGTGGTGATGATTTCCTGAGAAGACGGCCCCGTGCCGGCCCGGTTGCAGGCCTGCACCACCAGGCCGTACTGGGTGAACTTGTTGAGGTTGTCCAGGGTGTAAACCTCACTGTCGCCGGTGGTGTCGATGCTGATGATGTTGAACTGGAAGTTGCCCCCCGTGCTGTACTCTCGGTAACCTATTTGGTAGCCACGGATAATCCCGTTTTGCAAATGTTTCTTGGGAGCCTAAACGGGAAAGAAAAGAATACGCTGAAGAAGGCTTGAGGTAGGATGAGGGTGAAATCAACACCTATAGCCAACTTAGGAAAATGAATTTATATTTGAATGGTAATACTAAATACTAGTAATACTGCTACTAATTACTAATACTATTAATATTAGTGGAATACCATGAAGCATACGCACAGTTGTAGAAAATTCACACCTGGTGAATCACAGGTAGGCCTGAAATCACAGGTAGGGCCCAGCCTTAAATGTACCATCGTCTCCTTATATGTCTCTATGATAAGGTTTAATTTATATCTAAGACACAGCAGGAGATTCAGAATAACAAATAATTAAATGGAACAATGATAATGACATGCCATAATAAAAGTTGCTTAAAACTTATGAATTGCTTGCTGCTGGAACATTCCACTTAGTACTGTCAGGTCACTGTTAGGCGTGGTTAGCTGGAACCACGGGTAAGCACAGAGCACAGCCCAGGGCTAGTTCTTTTTTTTTTTTGCGGTACTAGGGATTGAACTCAGGGGCATTCTACTTCCGAGCTATACCCCCAGCCCTATTTTTTATTTTTTATTTTGAAACAGGGTCTAAGTTGCGGAGTGCCTCACTAGGTAGCTGAGGCTGGCCGAGAACCCGGATCCTCCGGTCTTAGCCTCCCGAATGCTGGGATTACAAGCGTGCGCCACCATGCCCGGCCCAGGGCTACTTCTTTGTCTTGGTGAGCACTCTCTCTCTGCCGGCTGCACTTCACCTCTGACCTCACCACCAGCTTCAGAGAAGCTGCGACCTGCATGGTCCTCACTCGAGCCCGAGTGGCAGAAGGGGATTCTGGCACCCTAAAGCTTCTGCTCTCAACCCCCGGGGTCAGGCTCCCTGGGAGGAAAGTTCCAGAAAACAGATTGCCTTTGTGGCATCTGCAGGTGCGCCACTGATTGCACAGTGAGTTCAGCCTTCCTGCTTTCACCTAGCATGGGCGCCTGAGCTCTGTGGCTGGTGGTGTTCAGGCTCCGGGGAACAGAAGTGAATTAAACAAACATAAAAAGGCCCTGTCCTCATGGGACTCAGTTCTGAAGGAGGATGCCAGAAGGATGGTTGACAGGATGACAACTGTCAGCCAGGAAGAGTCCATGGCCGATGGGAAGGTGGGCCCCCTGAGGAAGGAAAGGCCCAGGTCACTTGGGAAGCTTTTTGTGGTGTTTGAAACAGGGGAGGGAGGGGCTGTGTTAGCTCTGCTCTGCGGATGAGGAGAGGCCAGCGGAGAGAAGACAGCTCAGGATGCTAGGCTTGCTTAAGAGGCCGGACCCCTTTCATGTGCACAAGCGACCCAGGACGAGGTCCCAGGTCATAAAGCTTTTGTAGACTTGAAGATAGTCTATAGATGGGTGTGACTGCATATGTGTGTGTGTGTGTCTGTGTACACATTTGTTGCTCTGAATCTAGGGGGGATCGGTTGTTTCCAGGACACCCCCGGGATAACCAAATCTGCGGATGTAGGAATCTCTTGCATGAAATGGCACAGTATTTGCCTATGACTTAGGAACACCCTCGCATACGCTTTAAATGTCTAGATTACTTGTAATGCCTCATACAGTGTAAGTACTATGTAAATAGTTGTTATACTGTATTGTTTAGGAAATAATGACAAGGAAAAAACGTTTGTACATGTTTAGTACAGAAACAACTTATTTTTCCTCATCTTTTTGATCTGCAGTTGGCTGAGTCCCTCTGGTGTAGAGAGGGTACCGTATATTTATATAAATATTTAAGTACAAACTACCAATCTAGATTTCTCAGGGCTGTGAAAAGCGTTCTCAGCCCTGAAAGCGTTTATAATCCAGAAAGATAAAATAATCCCTTAGGAAACAATCAAGAACTATGCAGAGTTGAAATGCAGGGTACTGGAAGGTGAGTCCCAGCAGGCATCTAGCAAGTGTTTAGGTGAGACTGGTCTGACTTGGTCCAAAGAGGGAGGGTTTGGAAGGATGGTCAGGACCCCAAGAAGCGGAGGGAGGTGAGGGTGTGGTGGGCAGAGCCTGCCGGAAGGGGCCAGGAGAGGGCGCCCATGGGTGCAGGAATGAGAGATGTCAGAATCAGACAGGGTGGAGACTCAGGATGGAAGAGTCCTTGAAAACAAGGGAAAGGTGCAGGAAGGAGGAGGGCGCCGACAAGGAGGAGTCAGGGAAAGGTTCTGAACAGGTGAGACGCATCGACAAAGTCAGCAAGTATGCGTGAACTGCCGACCTCACTCGCCTCTCAGGGAGATGAGAGGCCTCAGCTGTCACACAGGAACAGAAACATCATATTTCATTTATTTATACAATTTTAGCTGACACATAGATTGCACATACTTATGGGGAAATCCTTCCTTTCTTTTTGTGCTGAGGATTATTGTTATTATTATTATCATTATTATTATTATTATTATTATTTATGTATTTTGCAGTACTGGGGATTGAACCCAGGGGCATTCTACCTCTGTGCTACACTGCCAGTCCTATTTTTTTTATTCTTTATTTTGAAACAGGGCTTCACTAAGTAGTAGAGAACCTCACTGAGTAGCTGAGCCTGGCCGAGAACTCAGATCCTCCAGTCTCAGCCTCCCAAGTACTAGGATTACAAGCTTGTGCTGAGGATTAAGTCCAGGGGCATTCTACTTTGAGTTACACCAACTCAGCCTATTTTATTTTTTATTTGGAAACAGAGTTTCACTAAGTTCCTGAGAACCTGGCTAAGTTTCTGAGGCTGGCTTTGAATCTGTGATCCTCCAGTCTCAGCCTCCCGAGTGAGTACTGGGATTAAAGTTGTGTGCTACCACGCCCTTCTGGGATAATCTTTTTTGAAGCAACCATCTTCATTTATGGTTTTCTTGGACTCCAGTTGCTTTTCTCGACAACCAGGCTGAGTTAGTACATTTACACAGTGCTACTAGTTATCGATGGAACAATTATGTCAGTCATTTAAATTTTTAGACAAGTGGCATAAAGTTAGACCCTGAGTTAAGAACTTGTACTTTTATTTCTATAAACAAACACTTTTGCGCCCTGGAATCCAAAGAATCCACCAATGCCTTTATCATTGATGAACTATGAATTTGCACTTTGGTTACAAATAGAGCAGAAGATTTAAGATTCTTAGAATACGAATGCAGGGCAATTGTTGAATCACAACAACCGAATGCATTTCTATCCTCTAATGAAGTAATAAAAATTTCCTCACCCAAGTCATCTATAAGTCAAATTACCTATAAGAAAATGTCTCCTATTCTGCATAGTTTTTTTTTTAAATGCCAAATACAGTGATTCAAGTGTAAATGATTTAAAAAACAGGTTCACATCCATTACACATTCTAAGGAATTGTTCCACTCATTCCTTGCAGGTTTTTAAGTCTCTCTAAGAAAGCGAGTGAGAGCCACAGTGTGAGGGCGCACAGTGTAGACAGTAGAAGAAGACGGAAGTGTAGACAGTGGAGCCAAATGCCTGCAAGAAAATGTTTACGTTTTCTTCAGCAACCAACCGAGTTCAGCCTCTATGAGTGGTAGAGGAAGCCGCTCCCTGACACATAGCTCCTCTGTCTTTGGGGGAGTACCGCACCTGTGATCTGTGTGTGGGGGGGGGCTGGAGAAATGGTCCCCTCTCCTCTCCAGAGTGAAAACACATTCTAGCTAGCTAGGTAGGACAGACAACGTGGGTGTTTTTATTTGTTTGGTTTCGATATTTGGTTAAAAGAACATTCTTTACATTTTTATTAGAAGAAACAAATTTTCATCTTGCTAATTCGAGAAGAGGGTTGAGATGTCTACACACTGTTGTGGAGAATGATTGTTTCATTTTGTTTTATGATAAAAGTATATGACACCACCTTTCCATGCGACCATAGTTGCACGCGCGTGCGTTTCTGTCTTTCTAAAGTGAGGACTTTTCTCATGTAGCTGGTTTCATCATCTGTATGATTCTGTTCCTGCTTTTTTCATTTCCTATGTTATGATCGTACCCTCACTTTTACTTCACAGTCTTTAAAAATCATGTTTCATCATATTGCTGTTTTATTTGTGTTTCCATTGTTGAGGTATTCTTGTCTCTTATTATTTTTTAATCACAAATGCTGTGTTGGGCACCTTTGTCCTATAGTTTCTCTGTTCCTAAGTTTATTTATTGGACTCAAGTCCCAGAGTGGATGATTACCTTATTTTAAAAGTCCACATTTCAGTTGACTGTTAATGAGATAGGATTTTGTTGTTATTATTCTGTTGGATGTGCAACACAATATGAGGCTCCTTAAGGGAAATATTTACCACAAAGAACAAAGAGGAAGCTCTCCTTACTTCCTTTAACATTTCAGGGTTTTTTTTTTTTTTTTTGTGGTACTGGGGATTGAACTCAGGGGCATTCTGCCTCCAAGCTACACCCCCAGCCCTATTTTTTATTCTTTATTTTGAAACAGGGTCTTGCTAAGTTGCGGAGTGCCTCACTAGGTAGCTGAGGCTGGCCGTGAACCGGATCCTCCAGTCTCAGCCTCCCAAATGCTGGAATTACAAGCGTGCGCCACCACGCCCGGCTAATATTTCAGTTTTGAAGGGAAACACTTTGACTCGAGCTAAGGGGCACTTGATGGCAATACTGTTTTCATTTTGGGGTGCTAATACCATCTGCAGTTACCGTCCAAGCTGAGTGTTGTCTTAGAGGAAGAAGGGAGAGTTGCTTCTTGGGAACGCTTATGTTTACGCCATAGCCTGATGCACACGGTCCCAAACCACGAGGCCTTCAAAAGTCTTCACAGGTAGTAGTGTAGGACGAACGACTGTTCAGGTCTAAAAGACTTCCATGGGGGTTGGTGACAATGTTCAAAAATTAGATGACACGATAGCTGCATAGCTCTGTGAACGTACTAAATACCACTAAGGTGCAAACCTAAAATAGTGAATGTTACAGGGTGGTAACTGCATTTCAACAAAGCTGGTTTTAAAAATGTAGGGTGCTTAGCCAAGCATGGTGGCGCACGCTTGTGATCCCAGTACTCGGGAGGCTGAGACAGGAGGATCCGGGTTCGAGGCCAGCCTCAGCTACTTAGTGAGGCCCTCCGCAACTTAGTGAGACCCTGTTTCAAAATAAAGAATAAAACATAGGGCTGGGAGTGTAGCTCGGAGGTAGAATGCCCCTCAGTTCAATCCCCAGTACCGAAAAAAAAAAATGTTGGGTGCTAAGTGCTAAGATCATCGCTCAGGGATCTTTTTACTTCAGTCACATTTGGCTTCCAACACATGCTCATTGTGATGTTCACCACCACCGAGAGATACTCCCTACTTCTTTTTTTTAATATGCTTTTATTGGTGCATTATAGTCTCACATCATAACGTAGATCACGTTGACCGTGACATACGTGCTCCCCACTTCCGCCCCCACATCTGCGCCATTGCTATCGCCACTGCCAACACCGACACCCCACGACCTCCACGTCCCCAGCAGGACAGATACCAGCAGCCTCACCAGTGTCACCGCTACCAACAACGCCTTCACGGTTACCATCACCACCAACAGTGACATCACCACCACCACCGCCGCCATAGCCTAATGCTACACCCATCTCACCACTTGTACCACATTCTTGCCTACACCGAGGCACCGCTGCCTGACCCCCCCGGCTCCCCCCGGCACCAGCACTGTCATCACCAGGACCACCACCACACCGCCACCTCTGTCACCAGCCCAGGACCAACGTCACTGTCACCCACGCACACTGTTCCCGCTGCCCCTCTGGGGAACATATGTTTGTTTTTGCAATCATTGCAACAGATGTTTACATATATCATACTGTTGCCTCCTCGAGCTATTCCGAGGAATCTAATTATCCTTCTTAACACACAAATAAACTGAAGACCAAGGAGTCTATAAAGATAAGTACAGATTTAGAATTTCACTTCCGGTTTTTTTTTTTCAGTACTGGTGATGGAACCTAGAGGCATTTTACACCGAGCTATACCCCTAGCTCTATTTTTTTATTCTTTATTTTGAAACAGGGTCTCACTAAGTTGCAGAGGACCTCACTAGGTAGCTGAGGCTGGCCTTGAACCTGCGATCCTCCTGTCTCGGCCTCCCAAGTACTGGGTTACAAGCCTGTGCTACCATGCCCAGCTTCCGTGGGTTTTTCTAAAAGTTGTGTTTAGTTTTAACTACTTACAGAGCCACAGATAACTTTGGTGTTCTTTTTGTAAAGTTTGTTAAGTTTGTAAGGTTACAATATGGCATTTATAATCAAAGGAGAATTTGATACATCACATGGAGAGAAAGTCATACTTTTAGGTACAAAAGCAAGTAACAAGTCTTACTCTGTCAGGCAAAGTTTAAGTTCCATTTGTAATTTGTAGGGAGAATAGATTTGAATTTTGAGATGTATTTCAATTGAAGAAATCCTTGAGGACATATTTAAAAAAAACAAAAACAAAAACATTTCTTAGCCAGGCGTGGTGGTACATGCTTGTAATCCCAGTACTTGGGAGGCTGAGACAGGAGGCTCACAGGTTCGAGGACAGCCTTGGCAAGTAGTGAGACTCTCATTAACCTAGCAAGATCCTGTTTCTAAAATAAGAAATAAAATCGGGCTGGGGGTGTAGCTCTAAGGTAGACTGCCTCTGGATTCAATCCCCAGTACCACAAGAAAAAAAAAAAGATTTCTGGAAAAAAAATCTATAAATGCAAATTTGACACATTAAGCATAAGGGATTTTAGGAGCTTCTATGCAGGTTTTGGGGAGTGGCCCTGAGTTATGGACACGCCAGTGGGGATTAGGTGTGCATTAGTGTAAACGTGATAATCCCTGCGCCGTGGGCTTCACGCCCTCCCAAGACAAGTCAGTCCACAATACCCTTCACCTGAAAAGTCATTTTGGAGTATGCTGTAAACATTCCTGTGTGGAGCACGTGTCTACTGGGAATACAGGGGGAGGGGTGGCTGGCGAACGTGGAGACCTTGCAGTGGGGGAAACGGTTTTAGAAACTGTCCTATGGAGCCGGGCATGGTGGCGCATGCTTGTAATCCCAGCATTCGAGAGGCTGAGACCGGAGGATCCGGGTTCTCAGCCAGCCTCAGCTACCTAGTGAGGCACTCTGCAACTTACTGAGACCCAGTTTCAAAATAAAGAATAAAAAATAGGGCTAGGGGTATAGCTCAGAGGTAGAACGCCCCTGAGTTCAATCCCTAGTACTGCAAAAAAAAA
>PVLC010038922.1:0-14504 GCA_004027655.1 Graphiurus murinus
GAGCTACACCCCCAGCCCTATTTTTTATTCTTTATTTTGAAACCGAGTCTCACTAAGTTGCAGAGTACCTCACTAGGTAGCTGAGGCTGGCGGAAAACCCGGATCCTCTGGTCTCAGCCTCCTGAATGCTGGGATTACAAGCATGTGCCACCACGCCCGTCTTCGCTATTTACATTTTTAAAAAATTTATCTGAACAGCCTGGAGCATACTTGTAATCCTAGTACTTGGGAAGCTGAGACAGGAGGACCACAGGTTTGTGGCCAGCCTCAGACACTTAGTGAGGTCCTCTGCAATTTATTTATTCTTTTTTATTTTTTTGGTACTGGGAATTGAATTCAGGGGCATTCTACCTCCGAGCTATACCCCCAACCCTATTTTTTATTCTTTATTTTGAAACCGGGTCTCACTAAGTTGCGGAGTGCCTCACTAGGTAGCTGAGGCTGGCCTCGAACCCGGATCCTCTGGTCTCAGCCTCCCAAATGCTGGGATTACAAGCATGCGCCACCACGCCCAGCTGGTCCTCTGCAATTTAGTGAGCCCCTGTTTCGAAAATAAAGAATAACTGAGTATGGTGGGGCAAGCTTGTAATCCCAGTACTTAGGAGGCTGAGACAGGAGGATCTCAGGTTCACGGCCAGCCTGATACTTAGTGGGGCCCTCTGCAACTTAGTGAGACCCTGTTTCAAAATAAAGAATTAAAAATAGTACTGGGGGTGTAGCTAAGAGGTAGAATACACCTTGGTTCAATCCCCAGTACTGCAAAAAATAAGAAAGAAAGAAATAATAAAAAGTAGGGCTGAGGTGTAGCTTAGAAGTAGAATGCCCCTGGGTTCAATTCCTAGTATCAGGGAAAAAAAAAAAAGACAAAATAAAGAATTAAATTAGGGCTGGGGGTGTAGCTTGGAGATAGAATGTCCCTGAGCTCAATCCCCAGTACCACACAAAAGTAATTATCTGACCACTGTCACTCAACTTAAGGTCACCAGACCCTAAGGGCCTTCTTCTTATCAAGTTTAACATTTGAAGGTTTTAAGAGAAACATCCTAGTCTCCAGTGTTAGTACCTGATGCAAGCTTGACGGAATTATACAAGTGGCCAAAGAATTATATTGAATTAGAAAATTAAAAATTAAAAAAATATTAAAAACTAAAGAGCCAGGATCATGGTAGAATCCTAGTACTTGGGAGGCTAAGGGTGATTACAAGTTCAAGGCCAGCCTCAGCAACTTAGAAAGACTGTCAGAAATTAGCAAAACCCTGTCTCAAAATAAAAAATAGAGCCAGGCATGGTGGTGCACGCTTGTAATCCCAGCATTCGGGAGGCTGAGACCAGAGGATCCGGGTTCGAGGCCAGCCTCAGCTACCTAGTGAGGCACTCCGCAACTTAGTGAAACTCGGTTTCAAAATAAAGAATAAAAAATAAGGCTGGGGGTGTAGATCAGAGGTAGAATGCCCCTGAGTTCAATCCCCAGTACCGCAAAAAATTAAAAAATAAAAAATAAAATAAAAATAAAAAATAAAAGCCAGGTGTGGTGGCGCACCCTTATAATCCCAGCACTTGGGAGGCTGAGACAGGAGGATCACAGGTCCACAGCCAGCCTTGGCTACTAAGCTCTGCAACTTAGTGAGACCCTTTTTCAAAATAAAGAATAAAAAATAGGGCTGGGGGTATAGCCTGGAGGTAGAATGCCCCTGAGTTCAACCCCCAGTACAACAACAACAAAAATAAATAAAAAAATAGATAAATAACACACACACAAACAATTAAGGGAGAGACAGTGGAAGGCCTTGTTTTCTCCACTGGGAAAAACACAATAGAGATTTAGTCATATCCAAGCAACCCCTACTTTCCTCAAGTGGAAATGAAGCTGGGAGATCAGACAGATCATTATTAGGAACATGCTGGAGAGGAATGGGGAAAGCCAGCCAACTCTGCCTGGGTGGTGGCAAACACCTGTAATCCCAGTATGTGGGAGGCTGAGACAGAAGGATTGCAGGTTTGAGGCCAGCCTCAGCAATTTAGTGAGACCCTGTTTCAAAATAAAATAGGGCTGGGGGTGTAGTTCAAAGGTTCAATCCCCAGTACCATACAAACATACATAAACAAACAAACAAATAAAAAAATAAATAGGGTGTATCTCAGAGGTGGAAGCCCCTAGGTTCAATTCCCAGTACCAAAAAAAAAAAAAAAAAAGGAAGCCAACCTGGCTGTTCTGACAACACAGTGCGAACAAAACTGCCCTATGCAGAAAGACAGACATTTTCACCAGCACAGGGGAGCCCTTGAAGGTTCTGGAGTCAAGGTGTGAATTGATAAGAAACTGGTTTTAGAAATGTCAGTCAGGGTGTGTCCAAGAAGGCTGGAGCAAGCTAATATCCATTCTCCCCAGTGACCTGGCCTACAGGCCTTAATACTTTCAGTCCCAAAGTCAGAGATTTCCTGCCCAAAGCTTTCAGGGAAAAATGTCCCAAGTCCATCCCCCCCCCCCCCCCCCCCCCCCCCGCAACTTGGAAATTTAATCTGTTAAAAAAGAATCCGTCACTCAGGTCAAAGGCAGAGGTAGGGGATTCACGGGTTTCCCTCCTTGGGGCCTCTGGTCTCACTTTAAGCAAATGAGAGTGAGTCAGCTCGGTGGACAATCCTTACCAGTTGCTAGGGTAGAGAAGCAGCTGAGTTAACAGGTTAATAGCCAAGGTCCCGGACCTAATTAATCAAAGTACAGACTTGTCCACACCTATAGGGATGGCCCCTTCTGTATGCAAATTAAATGAGGCCACCCTAGAAGGTACCTCCGCACAAAACCTTTTACCCCCACCTCCGCCTGAGGGACCGGTCAGTCTACTTTCAATTTCGCCCCGGCCACCCAGCGTTCTCCCTTTCTTACACTAAGTGGGTCCTCCCGGCCCCCAGGCGTCCACTTTGCACCCCCGCCCAGGGCGTCCGGGCTGGACCGTCCTCCCTCCTCCACGTGCCGAGGGAGCTCGAGATTCCACCCCTGGAAAGGCGGGGATCTCGTGACTGCCACTGTTACAGTAGTTATCATCGTCGTGGTCGTTATTATTTCCCCGAGGGAGAGCATTCCGCCCGCCCCCTGCTCCCCACGCCACCCGCACGGTCCTGCCTCTTCCCGCCACTCCCGGCCTCCGGGCCGCCGGGAACCCGCTCTCGACACCCCCACGGCCCCGCGAAAGCCGGTACTCACCGAGGTCGGCCGCTCCAGGCGCCCCCGCTTCCGCCGGCGCCCCTGCTGCAGAGGCCCGGGCGGGCCGCGAGCCGCGAGCCTGGGTTCCGCCCGCGCCGCCACCGCCCCACGTGGTCGCGACCGGCTCTGCGAAGGGCACCGCCCCGGTCCCCGCCCCGCCGGCGCCTGTTAGTTGGGGGAGTCTGGGGTACCCATTTTATGGAGGACAAAGCTGAGGCTCAGAGAAGGAAGGTTAAGGGCAGAGCTTGGTCTTCGGTCCCCACCCCATTCCGCAAACACTCTTACCCTTCACCCCCAGTTGGACTGCCACCTCCTGCGCCTGAAACCTTGAGATCATCCTCTCAGTCAGGAAAAAGTGCAGCAGCAGGGATGGGCAAGAGGGAGGTCATGTCCTACAGTCCCTGCAGCCGTGTTTTACAAAGGGTGAAAATGAGTCCCTGTGTGGGGAAACTGAACCCCGCTGCTCTAGGAGCAGGTCAGTTTGCTTTCTCCACGAGTGTTCCACTTGAGCAAAGACCCTGTGGGCCTCTAATTTCCACTAGAGCCCAAGGCCCAGAGGCTGGCCCACGAGTGCTCTACAAAAATATATGTGTGAAGCCGGGCGTGGTGGCACACGCTTGTAATCCCAGTACTTGGGAGGCTGAGACGGGAGAATCCGGTTCGCGGTCAGCCTTAGCTACTTAGTGAGGCTTTCCGAAACTTAGTGAGACCCTGTTTCAAAATAAAGAATAAAAAATAGTACTAGGGGGTGTAGCTCGGAGATAGAATGCGCCTGGGTTCAATCCCCAGCACTGCAATGTGTGTGTGTGTGTGTGTGTGTGTGTGTGTGTGTGTGTGTAAAGAAAGTCTGATATATAGAGGGAAGCGGGGTGAGGTTGCTCAAGCCAGTAATCCCAGCTACTTGGGAGACCGAGACTGGAGGCCAACCTGGGCAATTTAGGGAAACCCTGTCTAAAAATTTAAAAAATAAAAAGGCTGGAGGTGTGGCTCAGTAGTAGAACTCCTCTGAGTTCAATCCCTACTACTGCAAATCAATAAATAAAATAAGGCCAATGTGATAGTGGATGGCAGGGTTGGGGGAGCTTAAAATTGGGTGGTCACAGGTGGCACTGAAGAAGAAGCCATCTCAGGTAACCCTCTAGTTCCAACATCCCCTAATTCCTTTGAGAGATGGGGAAACTGAGGTCCAAGAGGGAACCGGAACAGATGGAGGTCACAGAAGGTAATTTGCAAGGCCTTCAGTAGGGTGGGGCTACTTTAGATAGGCTGGTCAGGGAGGCCCTCTGCTTTTCCGAGGACAATCGCCAAGACCTGAATAACAATATAAGGAACTCCAGGAGATCAGCATCTGGAATTCACTCTGGGCTGGGGAAGGGACACCTGGAGGAGGACAGACCCTGGCCCTAACCTCAGGGAACATGCCTTGGGTGTGGGGGAGGGACAATCAACAAGTAGTTCTATACTGTGATGTGGTTGGGGCCAGGAAGAAAAGAGAACTCATAAAGGATTGAGGGTGGGGCAGGGTGTTGATGCCACTTCAAACAGTGTGCAGATAGAATTGCTAGAGGAGGGAAGTCGAGGGAACTCCCACATGCAGGTAGGTAGGCTAGCCGGCCATTTGGTTTTAATGGCCAGTCCAGGCCTAGGAAGAAAGTATGTGTATGATTACGACCTTTCTCTGCCCAGAACCCTCCTGTGGCTCCTGTCTCAGGAAAACCAAAAGACCTGACTATGACCAAGACCTTTCTGCACGTGCCCTCATTTTCCCACTGAACTCAATCCTCCACCTTTACATCCCCTGCTTTCTGGATGCATCAAGCCCCTGGCTGATTCCCTGGGGTTCTTAACTCTGCCCTGCCCTGCCCTGGCATAGGGCAGAAAACTGAAGTCTGGCTGGGCACTGTCCCTCTTCCTGGCTTTATTTTGCTCCATGGCATGTGCCATTATGAAAGGCACTCCCTATCTTAGAGTTACCTTGTGTAGTGTTTCCCTGCATTTTAAACTCTGTGAGGGTGGGGTTTTTGTGTGTTTTGTTCACTGTAGTGTCCGCAGTGCTACAGCCTGGTGCACAGTAAGTGCAGGCACAATAGGTGATTAATAACCAGTTGCAGCCAGGAGTGGTGGTGCACACTTGTAATCCCAGCATTTGGGAGGCTGAGACTGGAGGATCTGGGTTTGTGGCCAGCCTCAGCTGCTTAGTGAGGCCCTCCACAACTTAGTGAGACCCTGTTTCAAAATAAAGGATAAAAAAAAAAAAATAGGACTGGGGCTGTAGCTCAGAGGTAGAATGCCCCCAGGTTCCTTCCCCAGTACCACAAAATAAATAAATAAACAAACAAATACATAAATACATAAAATAAAAATAAATAACCAGTTGCCAAGCAGGGTGTGGTAACACAATCTGTAATCCTAGTATTTTAGAGGCTGGGTCAAGAGGACAAGGACTGCAGGTAGCTGGGCGTGGTGGTGCATGCTTGTAATCCCAGCATTTGGGAGGCTGAGACCGGAGGATCCGGGTTCGAGGCCAGCCTCAGCTACCTAGTGAGGCACTCTGCAACTTAGTGAGACCCTGTTTCAAAATAAAGAATAAAAAATAGGGCTGGGGGTATCGCTCGGTGGTAGAATGTCCCTGAGTTCAGTCCTCAGTACCACCAAAAAAAAAAAAAAAAAGAGGACTGCAGGTTCAAGGCTAGCCTTAGCAATTTAGTGAGACCCAGTTTAAAAATAAAAAGGGCTGGGATGCAGCTCACAGGTAGAATGCCCCTGGGTTCAATCCCCAGTACCAAAACAAAAACATTTAATGGTTAATGGTTGTGGAGGAATGGGATGCGATTTCTTTTTTTTCCAGGGCGTTGTGCTTGCAAAGCGAGTGCTTTTTCACTGAGCTACATCCCAGCCCTCTTTTTTTTTTTTTTTTTTTTTTGGTAATACATTTAATGGGACAGTCCAAGTTACTGGACCCAAATTTCACCGACCTGGCCCCAAAATGTGATCAGAAAAAGCAGTTTAGGCATTCTACCTCTGAGCTATACCCCCAGCCCTATTTTTTTTATTCTTTATTTTGGAACAGGGTCTTCCTAAATTGCGGAGGGCCTCCCTAGATAGCTGAGGCTGGCCGCGAACCCGGATCCTCTGGTCTCAGCCTCCGAAATGCTGGGATTACAAGCATGCACCACCATGCCCGGCTCTAAACCTCTTTACGGAGAACTTGGAGTGATTGAGTTTGGTCACTAAACGAAGGTGGCAGGCAGGGCCTGCAGATTAAGTTTGGCGGCCGGTGGGGCCCCTGCGGGGCCGCCCCGTCCTCTCCCGTCAGGCTCCGCCCACTGGGGCGGAGCCACAGCCTGGCCAGCACGTGTAAAAGTTCGCGGCGGGTCGCCGCAGCCACTCACCTGAGCTCTTCCCTCCGAGCGTGTGCTGCCCGCGCGTCCTCCGCTCGCCAGGCCCCCGCTCGGCCGCCCGCTCGCCCGGCCAGCGACTCATGTCCCGCCGCAAGGCCGGCAGCGCGCCCCGCCGAGTAGACCCCGAGCCCGAGGCCAACCCAAACGACGAGATGGAGATGCCGGACCTCGTCATAGACATGAAGCCCGAGCCAGACGCGCGGCCCCTGCAGGCCCTGGAGCTGGGGCCCTTCTCCCCCAAGGAGATGTCGGCGCCGGAGCGTTTAGAGAGCGAACCCCGCCACTCCCCTGACCCCAGGTCCGCCGGGGCGGCCCTCCACGCCCTCGGCGTGCGGAGCCAATGGGCCCAGTGGACGCCGCTGACCCCGAACCCTCCAGGTAAGCTCCCGCGTCGCGCCGCTGCTCCGGGCCCTGGGACCCGCAGGAGGGACCCCTGTGCCTCGTCCTGGCCCCCTGGCTCCCTTCTGACCTTTGGGTTTCCCCTCTCCCTCAGATCCCCCAGCCCTAACCCCGGCCCCACCCCACGCTCACCACTACCCGCTTCCTCCCTGCAGACCGCCAGGCCTGGACCGACAAACACCCAGATCTGTTGACCTGCGGCCGCTGCCTGCAGACCTTCCCGTTGGAAGCCATCACTGCCTTCATGGACCACAAGAAGCTGGGCTGTCAGCTCCTCAGAGGCCCCAGTTCCTCCCAGGGCTCAGGTGTGTTGGCGAGCGCAGCCCCCCTCTCAAGTTCAAGGGCAGGGCTTCCTGCGGGAGAGGGGGGCAGAGCTGGACCGGCTGGGCACTTAGCATTACTTCCCCTTTCTAGCTCCCCTTTGGGTGCAGCCTAGGCGAGGCCAGGGCCTGCCCGTAGTAGGGCAGGGACTAGAGGTGGGGAGGGGGTGGGGCTGGGCCGCGGAGGAGGGCGGTGCACAGGGTGTGGCCAGCCCCTGAAAACTGGCCTGGGGATTTGCCACCTCCCCCCCACCCCCCAATCTGGTTTCACTTCTTCTTCCCCTTGGACAGAAATAACTGGCCAGGTGCTGGACCAGAGTGACAGTAGGGGGACCTCTAGGGAGGGCAGTGGCCTGGGGGAGGGGGACAGAGGCCAGCTGGAAGGTTGAGAGGGTTGCCCTCCCATCTCAGTTGCTGAGACAGTTTTTCAGAGCCAGGGAAGGGGCTTCTGGCTTGGCTCCTTGGTGGAATCTCCCAACTTTGCGTTCTGGGAAGCCCCTAGTAAACTAGTGGCTGGACACCTAGGATCCTTCTCTTAGGGAATTAAAGTGTGTGTGTGTTACTGGGGTTTGAACCCAGAGGCATTCTACCTTCTAGCTACACCCCCTGGCCCGATTTTCTTTTTTTCTTTTTTTTTTTTTTTTTTTTTTGCGGTACTGGGGATTGAACTCAGGGGCGTTCTACCTCCGAGCTACACCCCCAGCCCTAGTTTTTATTCTTTATTTTGAAACCAGGTCTCACTAGGTAGCTGAGGCTGGCCGCGAACGCGGATCCTCCGGTCTCAGCCTCCCTAATGCTGGGATTACAAGCGTGCGCCACCACGCCCGGCCGGATTTTATTTCTTATTTGAAAGCAGGATCTGGCTAGGTTGATGAGTCTCACTACTTGCTGAGGCTGTCCTCTAATCTGTGATCCTCCTGTCTCAGCCTCCCAGGTGCTGGGATCCACCACACCCAGCTTGGGAATTAAAATTCTTAAAGTGGAGCCGGGCGTGGTGGTGCACGCTTGTAATCCTAGTACTTGGGAGGCTGAGACTGGGTTGGCAGCCTGCCTCAGCTACTTAGTGAGGCACTCCACAACTTAGTGAGTCCCTGTTTCAAAAAAGAATGAAAAATAGGGCTGGGGGCATAGCTTGAGGTAGAATGCCCCTGAGTTCAATCCCCAGTACCACAAAATAAATAAATAAATAATTTTTTTAAAATTCGGCTGGGGCCGGGTGTGGTGGCTCACGCTTATAATCCCAGCATTTGGGAGGCTGAGACCGGAGGATCCAGGTTCGCAGCCAGCCTCAGCTACCTAGTGAGGCACTCTGCAACTTAGCAAGACTCGGTTTCAAAATAAAGAATAAAAAATAGGGCTGGGGTGTAGCTCGGAGGTAGAATGCCCCTGAGTTCAATCCCCAGTACCACACACACAAAAAAAAATTCGGCTGGGGATGTAACCCAAAGGTAAAATGCCTCAGGGTTCAATCCCCAGTACCACACACACACACACACACACACACACACACACAAATTCTTTTTTTTTTTTTTTTTTTTTTGCGGTACTGGGGATTGAACTCAGGGGCATTCTACCTCCGAGCTATACCCCCAGCCCTATTTTTTATTCTTTATTTTTGAAATCGAGTCTCGAACCCGGATCCTCCGGTCTCAGCCTCCCGAATGCTGGGATTACAAGCGTGCGCCACCACACCCGGCTCGCACACACACACACACACAAAAATTCTTAACGTGGTACTTGATCACACAGACAGCTTTTAGTAAGTGTTGGCAAATCTATGAATTTCAAGCCCCACTGAAATTTAGGAAATGGAATTACATTCATGGCTGGGCCTGGGCCTTGGAGGGTCCCCTAGTGGAAGGGGGCAGGGCCACACCAGGCTGTGATTGAATGAGCTTTAGTTTGGAATCCAGAAGGTGACCTGGTGGTTAAGGATGGGACTGTAATGAATTTACTGAAATAATACTTGGACTTGGAATTGAAGGCATCTTTATGGTATCCTAGTCTTGGCTAATGTTTGTTGAGGACCAAAGCTCTTGACTGTTCCCTATTTGAGGACATAGCAACCCTGGGAGGGAGGGGACCCCTAGGAACCCCATATTTTAGCAACTGAGGAATTGAGGCACAGAGAGTAATAGGTCTTGCCCAAGGTATTTTGAAACCGAGTCTCACTAAGTTGCGGAGTGCTTCACTAGGTCGCTGAGGCTGGCCTTGAACCCAGATCCTCCAGTCTCAGCCTCCTGAATGCTGGGATTACAAGCGTGCCCCACCACACCCGGCCCAGCCCTATTTTTTATTCTTTATTTTGAAACAGGGTCTCACTAAATTGTGGAGGGCCTCACTAGGTAGCTGAGGCTGGCTGCAAACCTGGATCCTCTGGTCTCAGCCTCCCAAATGCTGGGATTACAAGCGTGCACCACCACGCCCGGCTCCCAGTCCTATTTTTCATTATTTATTTATTTATTTATTTATTTTTGTGGTACTGGGGATTGAACTCCAGGGGCATTCTACCTCCAAGCTATACCCCCAGCCCTATTTTTTATTTATTTTGAGACAGGGTCTCACTAGGTAGCTGAGGCTGGCTGCGAACCCGGATCCTCCAGTCTCAGCCTCCCAAATGCTGGGATTACGAGGGTGCGCCACCTCGCCTGGCTTATTCTCTATTTTTGAAACAGGCTCTCATTAAGTTGAAGAGAGCCTCACTAAGTAGTATCTACGATTTGAAAAATTGAAAGGCAAGTGGACCTGGAAAGTGGCCACTGATGGTACCCTGGGGATCTAGAGAAAATATCAAAATTGAGATATTTTCAAAATACCTGAGGGGGCCTAGGCCACTATCCCAGCCCCTTATAGGGTGGCTACTAGGTCTAAAAGACCACTGTTGTTGGGCGTGGTGAGGCACCCTTGTAATCCCAGTACTTGGGAGGCTGTGACAGGAAGATCGAAGGTTCACAGCCAGCCTTAGCTACTTAGTGAGGCCCTCACAATTTAGTGAGACCCTGTTTCAAAATAAAGAATTAAAAATAGGGCTGGGGGTATAGCTCAGAGGTAGAATGCCCCTGGTTCAATCCCCAGTACCCCTGCCCCAAAATTTGTTATACACCCTCCATACTCCCCAGGTGTCTGGAACCCTAGTTCCACCCCTTGCAAGCTGTGTGAACTTGGAGAGAAATTTCTCTCTTAGAGGTCTTCTTTTCTGTCCTCAAAACCAGTTGTGAGTGAGCTTAAAGCCTGGCATAGCATCTCACACATAGGAAGCACTGGCTGAATTTGTTTGGCCTTTTTTTTTTTTTTTGCGTTACTGGGGATTGAACTCAGGGGCATTCTACCTCCGAGCTATACCCCCAGCCCTATTTTTTATTCTTTATTTTGAAACCCAGTCTCACTAAGTTGCGGAGTGCCTCACTAGGTAGCTGAGGCTGGCCGCGAAGCCGGATCCTCTGGTCTCAGCCTCCCGCATGCTGGGATTACAAGCATGTGCCACCACGCCCACGGCTTGGCCATCTTTTTTTTTTATCCTTTGGCACTGGGGACTAAACCTTGGGCCTCACGCACATGCTAGGCAATGCTCTACCACTGAGCTACACCTCCAGTCCCTAGTTACCTCTTAAGCAAGAGTTCTCTTCCCCCACCTCCATATATAGCCATCCCTCACTCTGGCTTAACAGTTTTCTTTAAAAATTTCAAATACAAGCTGGGCATGGTGGCGCACGCTTGTAATCCAGTACTTGGGAGGCTGAGACAGGAGGATTGCAGGTTCACTGCCAGCCTCAGCTACTTAGTGAGACCCTGCTTCAAAATAAAAAATAAAAAAAATAGGACCAAGGGTGTAGCTCAGAGGTAGTATGCCCCTGGGTTCAAATCCCCAGTTCGGGGGGAAAAAAAAATTCAAATACACAAAAGAAGTACTCTGTAATCTTCTATTGCAGAGATTTTCCTTTCCTTGTTTCAGGAAACAAGTGCATGGCTCTTCATCTGTCCTTATGCAGAGTCCTCAGCTTTGGTGCAGTCTTTCCCACAGAATGTCCAGTAGGCGACTGTGACCTATAACCATTCTGTCTACCAGCACTAACATCCTGCCCCTTTCTCTTTTCTCCAGAACCCAAGGAGCTAAAGGCTCTGAGCTGCCTCCGCTGTGGCAGACAGTTCACAGGGGCCTGGAAGCTGCTGCGTCATGCCCAGTGGGACCACGGACTATCCATCTACCAGACAGAATCAGAGGCCCCAGAGGCTCCTCTGCTGGGCCTAGCTGAGGTGGCCGCAGCCGTGTCAGCAGTAGTGGGCCCAGCAGCTGAAACCAAGAGTCCCCGTGTGAGTGGCCTCACCCGGCGGAGCCCTACCTGCCATGTATGCAAGAAGACCCTCAGTTCCTTCAGCAACCTCAAGGTGCACATGCGCTCACACACAGGTGAGCGGCCCTACTCCTGTGACCAATGTCCTTATGCCTGTGCCCAGAGCAGCAAGCTCAACCGGCACAAGAAGACCCATCGACAGCCACTGCCCCAGACCCCCTGCATGGCTGACAGTAACCAGGAACAGGCCTCCACAGCACCTCCAGAGCCAGCTGCCCACGCCGCTGCCCCAGCCAGCACCCTCCCATGCAGCAGTGGAGAGGGGGCTGGAGCTGCTGCCACAGCAGGTGTCCAGGAACCTGGAGCTCCTGGCAGTGGGGCTCAGGAGGGCCCAGGCAGAGGTGGTTGGAGAGCTGGCACTGGAGAACAGAGAAGTGACCCTGCAAAGAGCCAGAAGATGTCACCCAAGAAGACCCCAAAGTTGGCTGGCAAGAGCCGCGGGCCTGGGGGCAGCTGCGAGTTCTGCGGGAAGCACTTCACTAACAGTAGCAACCTGACAGTGCACCGGCGCTCACATACCGGGGAGCGGCCCTACACTTGTGACCAGTGTCCCTATGCCTGTGCTCAGAGCAGCAAGCTCAACCGCCACCGCCGCATGCACGGCCTGGGGCCCGGAAATACCCGCTTCGAGTGCCCATACTGCTGTGTGCCCTTTGGCTTGCGTGCCACCCTGGATAAGCACCTGCGGCAGAAGCACCCTGAGGCGGGCGAGGTGGCCTGAGCATAGGCCTATTCTCCCCACTATTTGTCCTTTGCGCCTGTCAACACTTGTGTCGACCGCTCTGTTTTTTGCAAGTAAATCATCCTCCCTTATTTACCCATGTGTCTGGACTCTGGCTTTCTTGGGGTGTCTAAGGTGGGGCAGGAGGCTTCCCTCCTTGGGGTGGACGGCTGGACAGACCGGTTTGGGGGAAGGCCAGCCCCCAGTGCCTGGGGCATAGCAAGACTGGCACAAAAAGCCGTGTTCCCGGTTCTTGGTGTGGGTGAGGCCAGGGCAGGGGCCAGGCGAGGGTGGGGAGAGGCCTGGACCTGTCACCAGAGGCCCCTGGGCACAGAGTCCTGGCCCATCCTCCACATGCTGAGTGCTGGGCGGGCACCCCGTCCACACGTGTGGGCAGGTCTAGGCCCTTCTGCTGGATCGTCCCCAGCCTTCGAAGCAGGCCTGCAGAGCCATGGCAGGTTCCCTGTGACCCACCGCAGTTTTTTTGTTAGTTTTTTCCTGTGGTACTGGGGATTGAACCCAGGGGCTTTCTCCAAGCTACACCCTCAGTCCTATTTTTTAGTCTTTATTTTGAAACAGTCTAAGTTGCAGAGAGCCTCACTAAGTAGCTGAGGCTGGCCGCTAACCCGGATCCTCCAGTCTCAGCCTCCCAAGTACTGGACCCACAGCAGTTCTAATCAACAGCAAACTGCCATGCACAACCTCCCACACAGGCTGCATGGACATCAGGTGTGTAAGCCCAAGTTCTTCCCAGCTGGCCTTGCTGGCTGCTGGGCACTGAGGGTTGAGGGCTATGCACCCTCCGACAGAAGACACAGGCCAGGTGAAGGGCATTAAATAACATTTGCTTTTATTCACTAGAGAAACCAGCAGCATCACAACTTGAGTCCTGCAACCCACCCCCCAGACCCTAAACCCCCATTCTTCTGCCTAATGTCGATAATGGGGGCTCCTGGACCTGGACCTTGAACGCCTGCAGAGAGAAGGGGAGGGGCTGGGAGGGTCGGAAAGGACACAGTCTTGCTACTCAGGGGCATCAACAATTCTGGGTCCACTGGGACTTTATGATCCCTAGACTGGGCTGCAAATGCAGAGTGGGGATGGTGGAATTAGGGCTGGGACCTCCCACCCAAAGACCAGGCAGGGAGATTTCCCAGGAAGTGAAGAGTCACCCTAGGGAGCTGGGGTAGCTTCCCTACCTTCGGGAAGAGCTGTATTCTCGACCTGGAAAGGAAAAGATGGATGAAGACGAAGCCACTGTCCAGAGTCCCAGGGCTCCTCCCCGACCTGGAGTGGGGGTTTAGGGACACTTTCCAGTGTTGTCTCCAACTGAGGTGATGCTAATGCTTCCTGAGAGTCCACTGCAACCTGCATCCCTCACCAGCCCACACCAGTGTACTGCTGAGCAATCCTTATCCTTGCTGCTGCCTTCTGTAGCCATCACTGCTGTGTGTGGGTAGGTGGGTGGGTGGGTGGGTGTGGGTGTGTGTGTGTGTGTACAGCTCAGAAGGATAATGAGGAAAACATACTGTGCTATTTTGTGACCTTGTCTCCTACTTTTTTTTTTTTTTTGCGGTACTGGGGATTGAACTCAGGGGCATTCTACCTCTGAGCTACACCCCCAGCCCTATATTTTATTGTTTATTTTGAAATCGGGTCTCACTAAGTTGCGGAGTGCCTCACTAGGTAGCTGAGGCTGGCCGAGAACCCGGATCCTCCGGTCTCAGCCTCCCGAATTCCTACTTTTTTTGAGACAGGGTCTTACTATGTAGTCTGATCCAGCTTCAAATCCCTGGGCTCAAGTAATTCTGCCACAGCCAACTGAGTAGCTGGAACTACCTAGCTCCAAGGGTGTGTGTGTGTATTTCAGGGGCTCTCTACCACTAAGCTACACCCTGGTCCTTTTTTTTTTTTTTTTTTTTGCTGTACTGGGGATTGAACTCAGGGGCATTCTACCTCCGAGCTACACCCCCAGCCCTATTTTTTATTCTTTATTTTGAAACCGAGTCTCACTAAGTTGCGGAATGCCTCACTAGGTCGCTGAGGCTGGCCGCGAACCCGGATCCTCTGGTCTCAGCCTCCCGAATGCTGGGATTACAAGCGTGCGCC
>PVLC010038923.1:0-14445 GCA_004027655.1 Graphiurus murinus
TTCCTATGCTTGCTTCCCCAAACCTTTTGCTTTTTAGCCAGCAAAAACCCAAAGCTACTCAGTATCTCAAATTTCTGCCTACTTCCTTGCCTTCGTTAGCTTTTTTTAGCTTACCATGCATAGTTATATAGTGAATGTCAGGCCTTTATTTGTGATTTTTGAGTCATTTTTTAATAAAAGTATTAAATCTATAAAGAGTATCTGTGCTGAACTTCCTTTTCCCATCTGTAAGAAGGTTCTTACCAACTTGGCCACATTCAGATTACATGCCCGGCTTGCTAGCCTAGAATCTAGCTACTATCAAAGAACCTTGGGATAAGGGTTATCAGGAGAAGACAATGACTTATTACTACAATGACTACTTACTCACTGTCCTCTTCAGACTCCATATTGCCAGGTGTAAGACCAGATTCTTGAGCATTGTGTACAACTCTTCTATGTACCCTTTGTCTCCTAATCAGACTCTGGATCTCACCAGGCCATTACTCAGTTACCTAGAGCTTCTTAATCTCCATGAGTCTGCTGGGAAAGGTCATTGCACCTTCCTCTAGCTTTCCCTCTACCTGGAATGCCTTTCTCTCATTCTGTACTAAAGCTAATCTCAAATGTCATGTGTCTGGCAATGATTTCTTAGCTCCTCAGATAGGTTGAGTCACTGCTTCATTCCCAGAGAATGTTGTGGACTGTGATGACTTTTTAGATCCATGTTTCATCGCATTTTTGCATCTTACTACAATCAAATCTATGATGTGTTTCAAAGTAGACATTCAAGAAATGAAAGACTCAAATAAATAGCATATAATTCCTCAAACCAGAAGCAACTGGAGGGCTCCCAACAAGAAAAACAAGCTGACTGGTTCCCAGCCAAGAGTGAAAAACAGGGTGTACCTGATAGACCATTACATTAACAGTCTCTTCTCTTTTCTGCTCTGGAGGTCCTTGACTCTGCAGGAGGTTTCGTACTGTTTCTTCCATCCTGAAAAACAAAACATGAAGGATTTCTTAAAGAAGTTTCCCTATTCACATGGGTCTGTTCTAGTTGTTAGATATTACTTTTCAGGTGTATTTCCCAAGCTGAGGCCAGTAAAAATCTGTTCTCTTCTCTCTCCTTTATCCCCTATTTTAAAAAGTCTGTCATGAAGTCATTTATAATCATTTTTCAGAAGTATGTCTCTGGGTTCTCTTTCTCTTTACCATTCAGGTCCCCACCCTCGGCCTTGGACATCTGAACTTCTGCACACATCTCCCAACATCCCTCTTCACTTCCAATCACTTCTCTTTTAATTCAATACAATGTCATCACATTCATCTTCCTGAAGCACCACTTTGATTTTTTAAAAATCAATTTTCAAAGTTAACAGATATTACATAAATGCATCCTCTCCATTAATACACTGTCAAGTCTTTTCATGGTGGTCTTTCTATGTCAGCACACAAAGATTTACTTCATTCTTTTCAATTTCTTCCTAATATATTTCATGGTATCAATGTACCATAGTTATTTAACCATTCCCCTACTGATAGAATTTAAATTGCTTCACAACTTTTGCTGATTCAGATCATCTCTCTCTCTCTCTCTCTCTCTCTCTCTCTCTCTCTATATATATATATATATATATATATATATATATACATATATATATATATGTATTTACATGCACTTTTTGATAGTTTTAAAGGTTATATTATAAAACTTTATGTTCTATAATTCGTTATATTTTATAATTCACTGGGAGGTGAGTATCTAAGTGAGTATTACCCCAAAAAAACAAAAGCCTATTCCCGTTTGTAGATACTTGCCCATTCTGTCTCTATTCATTGAAATACCTACCCTCTTTCATCTTGCCATATCCCATCCATCTTTCCAAATCCACCTCAAGTTCCACTTCCTAAGATATCTCTTTATTGATCTCCAACTGCTTTGAAGTCTTACAGGCCTAGTCTTGAAATCATTCATTCTAGCTCTTTAAAAATTCTCACTTCAATGCTCAAATATTTCAGGTATGCATGTTTTGTCTTCTGAAGTAAATGACAATATTTGGTATGAGACTTTGTCATATATTTCCATATGTCTTCCTCAATTGCAGACAGAGTAGGTACTCAGTAGACAGTTCACATCCATCAATTCATTTTAAAAAGGATGAAGTACTTACTCTGTGCCAGACATTCACCACATATATCTGACTGTGTTTGAATAGCCTTGTCCTTGGGCCCATCCATGAGGATTCAAAGGTCAGAATTATGAGAGCAGATTCCTGAATTCAATGCACTGAGCAGAGTGCTCTCTTCCCTAAACCTGAGGGGGTTGTCTTTTCTAGTCCCATCTGCAAGTGTGTAATTTAGTGACTCATTATACTAGTGTAAGACACTTGTGGGGGAAACAGCCTGATCCAGCTTCTCCCTCTTCCTAAGGGCTACCAATGTGACAAACTAAGGACTCTTGAAGGCCTATGAATCCCCTGCTGGCCAGGTCATTACTGTAGCCAGGGTAGCATGGTTTAAAATGAGAGCCTTTCTAATACAGCATATAACTACTTAGCAGAAGAATGAAGAAAATGCAAATAAATTGGGCCATCCAAGCCTGGATTATGATTATTAGTACTATTTTAGGTACTGGGAATTGAATCCAAGGGGTTTCTGCCTCTAAGATACAACCCCAGCAATTTTTTATCTTTATTTTTAAAACAAGGTCTCACTGAGCTTCTGAGGCTGGCCTTGAATCTGCAAAGTTCATATCTCAGCTTCCTACATACTGGGATTACAGGTATGTGCCTACAATCCCTGTGAGGGAAAAACCTGGATTTTAATTGGGGAAATCTTTTCACCAGGAATAGCACCATGATCTTTCAGTGGACAGTGGTTATGAGTGCTCAAAAAAATGATTTGCAACCACACGTTTATCCAGGACATCTCTCCATGTAGCCAGCTGGGAAAGCAGAGGTTGTCCCCTGTATTTTCACATGTCTTACATTATTAATAATAATTTGAAATTGAATAGTACTTTTAATTTTTCAGAGGACTCTCTCCTCTATTAATCATTATAATGTGGTTTTAAAA
Organism: Graphiurus murinus; assembly: GCA_004027655.1. Taxonomy (NCBI): domain Eukaryota; kingdom Metazoa; phylum Chordata; class Mammalia; order Rodentia; family Gliridae; genus Graphiurus; species Graphiurus murinus. Next base: position 3,058 of record PVLC010038923.1, read on the forward strand.
CACCATTATATCTATTTGGTAGATGAGAAAGCAGAAGAACAGAAAGGTTAGGTGGCTAACTTAAGGGATCTTGGTTAGCTAGGATAGGGAATTAGGATTGAATTGTTCATACTCACTTTAACACAGCAGCCTCTTTCTATTTGACCTAGCTGACATTCAGGGAAACTATTTTAAGTGATTAAGAGCTAGAACTCCTAATTAGGAATTATCTCACTCAATATCTTTAGGATACAGAACCCAAGATGGCATTTCTATTTGTTTCTGACCTGGGGAAAACCAAAGATCTGGTGGGAAAGCAAAACTAAGCTTATATGGGGAGAGGGAAATATGAAGAAGTCATAAATTCTGAAATAAGTAATCAGAGACAATTTCTAACATTTTATTTCATTTTATGGATACAGTCTCTTGAGTGGTAGTAATTTTTTCCATAATGTTTGCCAAATCTATCAGAACCAAGGATAGTAATGATAATGATTCTAGAACTTGTCCAGCCTGCTTGCTTATACAGGTCAGGGATTAGTCTTCTGTAGTTCTCAAGACTACATATATGATAATAATATATAGGCTAGTGACACTGTCGCCATCTTCTTTTGTACAGGTACACTCTTATGATGTCTACACAGTGACAAAATCATCTACAGATGTACAGAACACACCCTCATCAACAAGTCAAGTGAGGCATGACTGCAGTCTACCTTCTTCTCACTTTAACACAGAAACTGGATGTCTTGTTTTAATCCAAAATTTGTTCATTTGTCAACATCTGGACTAAACGTGGCCCAGTGGTTAGAAGTCTGTTAGAATAAAATTACGTCTTCTTTTTAATTCATTAGGTTAAAATATAATTTTGTCTTAGTGTTTATCTTGCTGAATTATCTCTGTATAGTCAGAAGCTCTAGACATAAGATGCTGAATCAAAAAGAAAAACCACTATTCACCTTTTCCCTTTCTTCTTGGCATTATACTTAAAGAAAAAAAATAATAAAAAGAAAAAATGAGGGTGAATAGGAAATTGTTAAGACAATCTCAAGCAGTACCGAACCCTCACTCCATCTCAACCTACATCTTAGAATAGAGGTGCAAGGAATCAATCCATCTCTGAGCAAAAAAAAAAAAAATCAAGTTGCAGTACCCTTTTATACACTTTATGAATCTGGCCATAGAGACAATGTTTTGAACCTGGTAAGAATATACATTACTTGTTCCCTGATGAGACCTTCATCTTTTATTTCTCATTTAGACAACCTCTATTTGTTTGGAAATCAAAGACTGTGAAGAATAGTCCATTGTCGTTTGATGCCCACTGACATCTTGCTTCACTTTAGTATTTTGAGAGCTAATGTATGAGAGTTCACATCTGTTTCCAAAATGTGACTAAAAATAAGCCAATTCCTCTCTCCAGCTGGGCTTGGACAGAGTTTTGGAGTTTTGTTTGTTTCTAGGTGGCTGGCAGGTACAATTAATCCTTAAATACTGACCTCAAATGATACCTTCAAGCTCTCCCCAACTGAGACCAAATCCTCTTTCCATAAATATCGGTCAAGTTGCTGTTATAGTTAAAAATGTACAGAACAAATTTGTACTAAGTGAGATGTAATGAGTTCTAATGTTGATTAAGTGACCTATATTTTTTAACAAAAGAACCAGATAAATCAAAGGAAATAAGCCAAATGTCTAAACAAACAGAATGATTTAGACAAAAAGATAAAAATGCAGGGAATTTTATTAAAATAAACTATTTTATAAAGTTTACACTACTTAATAAATTGTTACTGTAGTATTGCCTTTGAGGGATACTGTGTAGTATAGCATACTTAAGAAAATCCCTTAACTTAAAATGAGGGGGCAGCAAGGTATGGTAGCACATGCCAATAATCCCAGTACTTGGGAAGCTGAGACAGGAGGATAACAAATTTGAAGCCAGTCTCAGCAACTTAGTGAGATTTTGTTTTAGAATAAGAATAAAAATAGGTCTGAGCCAGGCGTGGTGGCACATGCTTGTAATCCCAGCATTGGGGAGGCTGAGACCGGAGGATCCGGGTTCGAGGCCAGCCTCAGCTACCTAGTGAGGCACTCCGCAACTTAGTGAGACTCGGTTTCAAAATAAAGAATAAAAAATAGGGCTGGGGGTGTAGCTCGGAGGTAAAATGCCCGTGAGTTCAATTCCCAGCACCACAAAAAAAAAAAAAAAAAGAAAGAAATAAAATAGGTCTGGAGTTGTAGCTCAGAGGTAGAATGCCCTGGCTTCAATCTCCAGTACCAAAAAAAGAAAAGAAAAGAAAAATGCAGGAAGCAGGACATTCAGTAATATTACTTAAGAAAGGTAATAACTTGAACCTCAACAGAAAGCCTACAGAGTGGGAGAAGATTTTTGTCATTACTCTTCGGATAGAGGTCTAATATCTAGGATATACAAAGAACTCAAGAAAATCACAGCTAAGAAAATGAATAACCCAATCAAAAAATGGGCAAAGGATCTAAATAGACACTTCACAAAAGAAGAAATACAAATGGCCAATAAATGTATGAGGAAATGTTCCACATCATTGGCAATCAGGGAGATGCAAATTAAAACTACCTTGAGGTTTCACCTAACTCCAATCAAAATGGCAATCATAAAAAAACACGAACAACAACAAATGCTGGTGAGGGTGTGGAGAAGTGGGAACCCTAATACATTGTTGGTGGGATTGCAAACTAGTACAACCACTTTGGAAAACAGTATGGAGGATTCTCAGATGAATGGGAATGAACCTACCTTATGACCCAGCAATACCACTTCTGGGTATCTACCCAAAAGAATGGAAACAAAACTATCAGACTGATGCATGTGTATCTATGTTTATAGCGGCTCAATTCACAATAGCCAAACTATGGAAGCAGCCAAGATGTCCATTGACACATGAATGGATTACAAAACTATGGGACATGTACACAATGGAATTTTACTCAGCCATAAAGAAGAACAAAATCATGTTCTTTGCAGGGAAATGGATGCAACTGGAAAACATTATGTTAAGTGAGATTAGCCAGTCACATAGAGTAAAGAAGCATATGTTCTCCCTAATATGCAGATGCTAGGGAGAAGATGGGGCATAAGAGGGTCTCCAGATGAAAAAGGAGAGACCCTCGATAAGCAAAGAAGCTGATTTAATTGAAGGGGATGGACATGGACGGGGAGGGGACACCCTACTGTACACGATGTACTTACACAATTATATCAAGGTCACTCACTAAACTGAACTTGAGAGAGAGGGAGGGCGAGGGAGTGGGGTGGGAATTTGGGGAAGGAGTCAAATAAGATATGTGTGCACATATGTTGATATCAATTTGTATGATTACAATGCATGGATTATTACAAGAAAAAAAAAGAAAAAGAAAGGTAACAACTTAAAACCACATAAAAGCAGTCATTAGCCATTGCTACTCAGTTGTCTTCTGTTCTTAGGGATCAAACTTTGCTGGGAGCCCCCACCTTCAAGTTCAGATGATGAGGTACTTGTCATTGGATGTATATGCAATGTTTCAGAGATGGGGCATCTCTACATACCAAAGGAAGGTCTTTCTGGAAGGAAATGTTCAAAGACAGTAATTTCTAGAACCCCCCAAAAACATCTAATCATACAGGACCTTGACAACATGAGAGGCATTATTTACAATCACAGAATATGACTTGGGCCTTGAAAATCTTGACTCAGTAATGATAGTGGTATTAGAAAACATGACTCCAATGTACTTCAGGAGCTGTTTATTCTAACATAGAAATTACTGTGAGTTTTTCCACATTCCTTACACACCACCTCCCAGGACCTAGCCCTCTATTCTGCCCAACACTTCTAGGAATTGATCAGAATATTAGACTTAAGTGATTTTACTCCTGTTGTCAAAATTCAGTTGAACATATTCATTTTTTTGACAAAAATAGAACAAGAAACTACTATTATCAACTCAAAACTGATAACTAATTGGACAAGCTGAACCAAACCAAGTTATATTTCTGTTTTTAAGAGATATTGTAAGATGTACTTGCTAATTAGTCAAACAACAATTTAACAGTGAAATTAACTGTGAACTTAATAGACCCTCATATTCTTTTGGTCAGGTGAGAAGCAGCAAGGCTCTCACCCATCCACTTTGGCTAAAAGTACATGTCACATTATCTTTTATTATTCCACACACCATGCCATTTGTCAGGATTTGCTGCTGTGACTTGCAAATTGCTTTTCCTTGTATTTCACTGTATTTGACCCCCCCATGCTCTCACTTTGAGAAAAGTGTGCCGATTTAAGGAAAGGTCTCACCATGATTGAACCTCATTTTAAGGACAAAAAGAGGCTGAGGTTACATTAGAAAGAAGGGACAAGGGTAATGTAACCACAGTGCCTCTGCTTTACCCTGAGCCTGCTCCCCATGTTATTGAGGTTGGCCTCGAATCTGCAATCCTACTATCTCAGCCTCCTGAGTTTTGAGATTACAAGCATGCACCACCACACCTGGAATTCTGTCCTTAGGAAATCATGACATGACACGACCCCATGTAGAGAATAGCTCTTGCTCTCCAAGGTGGATGGCCATCATGATAAATAGTGCCTTTCCCATATGTGCCAGAGAAAGAGAAATAGTCTTTATAAAATACTAGTTTTCTCTCACTGGGTGCCTATGTAATAGAGTCAGAAGATTTAAGTACACTATAGCTTACACATTTTAGAATAAATGAAATTCACTTATTTCATATATAATCAAGCTGGTCTTTTTCTTGCGCCCTTGCATGCTCACTAACATTAACTTTTGTCCCAAGTGCTGGATTAAATTATATCCCTAGTCTAGACTAACATGGTAGGTTTGTAAATAAATTTTAAAACCCATTCAGAAATAGATATCTGTCAATGTATAAATGTGGTATTTCCTACACTGGAGTATTACTCACCAACCAATAGGAATAACTGATTCATGAATCTCAGTAATATCATGCCAAGTAAAAAGAAACCATAAAAAAGACTAAATAAACTATGATTGCATTTATATGAAATTTGAATGCAGGCAAAATTAATCTATGGGGGCAAATGTAAGAGTGATTTGAAGCCAGGCATGGTGGCATATGTTTGTAATCCCAGTACTTGAGAGGCTGAGACAGGAGCATCTGGTTTGCGGCTAGCCTCAGCTACTTAGTGAGGCCCTCCGCAACTTAGTGAGATCCTGTTTCAAAATTAAGAATAAAATAGGGCTAGGGAGTGTAGCTTGGAGGTAGAATGGAATGCTTCTGAGTTCAATACTTAGTATTGAAAAAAAAAAGAGTGATTTGATTGCCTTGAATGAGCAGAGATTGACTGGGGAGAAACAGAAATATGGCAAGCATCCTGTATTTAGGGATTTGGACCACAGAGGTATATACATTTGTTGGAATTCATTCAATGTTACATTTAAGACTGATGTATTCCATCGTATATAATTTTATATTAGGAGGAAAAAAGGGACTGCAAACAAATATGGAGCCCTATCAAAGGATACATATGCTCAAGTATTTGGGAGGAAAGCACCTGCAACTCACTTTGAAATGCATCAAAAGTAAGATAGAGTGATGGATAGAGAAAAAGATGGATAAATGTATAGACATGTGATCAATTAATCCTATTAAAATGTGAGTTATGGAATCTATTTAGTGTGTATGTGGGGTCCATTATAAATTTTTTCAACTTTCCTTTATTTTTAAAACTTTTTATAAAAATATTAACAGTGCATTTACAAAGAGAGTCTCAGCCTCTCTCTCTCTCTCTCTCTCTCTCTCTCTCTCTCTCTCTCTCTCTCTCTCTCTCTGAACTGGAGACTGAACCCAAGGGTATTCTACCTCCAGTCTTCTGCCCTTTGTGTGTGTGTGGTACTGAGGACTGGGCCTAGGGGCATTCTACCTCTGAACTATACTCCCAGCCATATTATTTATTTATTTATTTATTATTTATTTATTTATTTATTTTTAATTTAGAAACAGTGCCTTGCTAAGTTGCTGACAGCTTCACTAAGTTTCTAAGGCTGGCTTCAAACCTGCAATCCTCCTGTCTCATCCTCTCAGGTACTGAGATTAGAGGTATGTGCCATCACACCAGGCTCCCCTAACCTTTATTTATTTATTTTTTTAAACTGGATCTTGCTAAGTTTTTGAGAGTCTTGCTAAGTTACTGATTCTGGCCTCAAAACATCAATCCTCCTTTTTCAGCCTCCCAAGTACTCATTTCTCTCTTTGATAAAAATGTTTAACCTCTCAGTAGAAGAGAAACACACTACTTTTCTCCCATAGATGGTTCCTAGGTTTGCCTAAGTCTGACTGAGTACACTGCTGTCTGTGTATTCTTGGGTCTGGAGGGAAGCCTCTTGTTCAGAGGTTTGCTGCTAGCCTTGCAGCAAAATGCTGTGAGCCTGAGACAATGCTTTGTCTTTTTATTCTGCTGGGTCAGCCTGCTGTCATGGCACCCTGACTGAACTTCACATGGACTTATGCTTACTTTAGTGCCCTAAATACTGGCCATCACCTCCACTCAGCCTTCTAATCGATATTTCTGTTTCCAGACACTTTTGGGGTATACATTTTCCCTGACATGCTCACTCCAAAGCAGGCTCACTGGCTATCCCATCTGCTTCTGATCCACACAGAAACCAGGGCAACCTGGAAAGGGCCTCTTTTCTGCATGAACCTACTGGGCCACTAAATGGATGTGGCCATTTCCCAGATGATGCAGAACAGACACAGTCATGGTCCTTTTCCAGAATCCTGAATGGGAAGTGATGATGTAAGCATCCCTCTCACCTCCATGTAATCTACCACCTAAAGCACCAACCTCAAATAGAAATCTTTCTCTCCCGTTTTGTCCTTTTTATAGCTCTCTTCAGCACTGGAAGAGAGGAACCTTCTCATGAGTTCTTATATACCATGTCTGTTTCCTTCCAAACTCCAATCTTTTGGTTAAGATTATAGATGATGGTATTGAAGTATTTTAACTATACAATGGGAAAGCTTTGTGACTTTAGTCATCTAGACTTGGACCTTTATATGTTGAGGTGGGAAAATGGCCAGATGTGGTGGTGCACACTTGTAATCCCAATATTTAGGAGGCTGAGACAGGAAGATCACAGGTTTGAGGACAGCCTCAGCAATGTAACAAGACTCTCAGTAACCTAGAGAGACCCTGTTTCAAAGTAAAAGCAAAAAAGAAAAAGGGGCTTGGGGTGTATCTCAGAGGTAGAATGCCCCTGAGATCAACCCCCAGGAAACATACACACACACACACACACACACACACACACACACACACACACACACATGGCAGGAAGAATGAAGCAACTTGGGTAATATTTATTTTATAAAGATTACTTATCCCTTGTTCCTTATTACTTATTCCTTTCTTATAGAAATTAAATATTTCTTCCTTCATTTCATGAATTCATAGGGATAACTAGTATTCAGAATGACAAAATAAGAAATTACATGAAATTTAAATATACATATTACTGTGTTGTAGGTACTGCATGGCAGGCACAGAGTGATCTAGTCCTTTTTAAAATTTATTTATTTATTTTTAATTGGTGCATTGTAATCATACATCTTTGTTAAGTGCAAGCTGGTAAAAGTAAAGGCATACATGCACACATTTCTCATTTAAGGGTAAGTATATTGTCTCTATTTTTGCTTTTATGCATTTATGTATGTTTCTATTCACTTATTTATTAAGAAGTACATAGATTGAAGCTGTATGGGAGTAGAGAACTCATTTAAGGTCATACTCTCACTAATAGTGGGCTTGGTATTAGAACCAGTGATTGACTCAAAACTAATAATCTTTTTTCTACTCTGCCACATCAGCATTTAGGCAAACATTTAAAACCCTGTGGTGTTTACTTGACTACATATCAACATCCTCCTACACAATGTTACCAGGTGCTGACATCTGAATCAGTGGGTTGTCATTGCTTGAAAATGCAATACTTGCATTGGCCAATCTCCATTAGATTAAAATTCTTCTAGATCCAGGGAGATGCACAGTGGTAGATTCTAGCATGTTATTTTTAATATAACTTTTACTATAACCTGGAGCCCAAATAAATATCTACTGAAGCATTAATACCAGCCATCCATAGAAATATATATTCTGCCCACAGGGCATTCTCAGTTCTACCCAACTGCCATCACATACACACAGCAAGCTTTGACCTTTTCTTTCCCTAAGGACAGCCCTCCCTTTGTGTTTTCTTAACACCTTGACTATACTCTGTCATAGTGTGTTGGCACCTTACTAATGATCTCTGAGTTTCTAGAAGTAAGTGCCTGGGACTTTTTTAATTAATTAATTAATTAATTATTTTTATTTTGTCCCTAGAACCTAAGAATAGCTGCCATTACTGAGTGGATACTCAATAAGCCCTATTTTGGGTGAATGAATGAATACTGAATGATTTTTTCACACTCATTCTCTGACTCCTTGTATTTTCACTTCCCACACACCAATACTGAATATTGATGTAATTAGAGAAAAGTAGAGACAAGCAAGAAATTCCAGCAAGATTAGAGGTGCTAAGTATTTAGCTAACACTCTGGAGGCTGAGATGTAGATCTCCTGGTCCTTGGTAAAACCAACCAAATTTCTAATCTTGTTCTTTTTGTCACAGTCAATGCTCATATGCTTCAATTCAGCTAATTAGCTTTGATAGTAAGAACACTGCATTAACAAGTCCAGGGATTTTGGTTCAGTCCCTAACCTAGACATCCTTTACCACAGATAGACTTCTGGCAGGCTGATCTCTGCCAAGACAACCCACTGCTCCACTGCCTGGAGGATAGGACAGGAATGTTATCCTCATGAAGAATGTATTCTGCAATGCCTACACATCACTTGCTTTTAAGTGTCATTTTCCTCATTCTACTTCCATTGTCTGCCTCTACAACCCATCCTTGCTCCCATCTGAATTGCAGTACAAAGCGTTCCTCGAGAGAAAGTGAGTAAAAAGAAAAGCTGACTAATTTTCAGTTCCAAGAGGAAACTGCTCATGTGGAAACTGCTGGTTTTAAACTGGGTTCTGCCCAACTGCACCAACTTGCCTTAGAAAATGAGAGTCCCCATCTTTCCAAGCTGGCACATCTAGGCACGTACTCAGGAGCAATCCCCAGGTCATCTGTGACTTGGATATTCATAACACAATCTCTGCTTATCCCTGCTGCAATAGTTAGGAACAGTAAATCTGCTGCAAGGATAACTGAAAACTGCATTGAAACTAAAACTCACTCTGGATAAATGTAGGAGGTCCAGTGTTTCTTATTTCTTTCCTAGATGATATATATGTTTAATTCAGCACAAATTTTGCAAGAATAATACTACTGCCCTGAAACCACAATGCTCTAATTCACTCATGGGGATGCAACACCATTCATAAACAGATCGAAAGGTGCTAGTCCAATTTGAATTACTGCATCATATTCACTCTAGGGCCAGCTGTATGTGAGCAGAAAGTGACATAATTTTTCTTCAAGGCAGACCTGTGCTGATTGTGCATGGGGCCCTCACCGCAGGAAGAGGCACCCATTGAGAGAGGGCAACACAGTAGAGATATGCATTCAGAGGACAAGTCCCACGTGGAGTGTGGAAGGGAATCCCCTGAATGTTAACAAGCAAATCTCAAGTGTTTCTACTCAACAGCGGCAGAATACAAAATTATATTTATGGATTCATGTGTTTGCAGAGCTGCATTCTAAAACATAAAGAGGTCTAAAAAATGAACCATCACCCTAAATGCTGTCCGCTTTTTAATTAGTATACTTATTATTAATATAATTTCATTAATGCAAAATAGTTAACATAGTTAAGATCATAGTCTTAGGAACTCATTTATTCAACTTCTAAACCTAGCTTCACAAATGTGTCAAATAGAATTCTTCAAAAATAATGAAATTCCATAAATCAACCCAGCTTGAGTTTTGTTTATTTTATTTTCTTGAGTAGTCTAAAGCACACATATTTTCTGAGTCTTATACTATTCAGAAATGACTTTGAATTGCAAAAGGGTTACTTTAATATAAATGGATTATTTGGGTGATAGATCTTTATAGCTCAGTCTTCAAAAGATGGAGAGACTTTGCAGATAACAGAATATCAATTTATTACTGGTCCTCCATATTTATTTTTATTGCCCACTGTTGGAATAAAAATAATTCAATATGTCATCAGGATGCACATTAAACTTTAATTAGACATTGTTCTGTTCTAGTAAATGAATGTAACAACTTATATCCTTATTTCCCCCACTTTTTATTCTTTAGTTGGAAACAGGGTCTCACCCAGTTGCGGAATGCCTCACTAGGTAGCTGAGGCTGGCCGCGAACCCGGATCCTCTGGTCTCAGCCTCCCAAATGCTGGGATTACAAGCGTGTGCCTCCCCTACTTTTTAAAAATGAAAAGTTAGTAATTTTACTTTTCCTAAGGAAAAATAAAATGTGGACTAGAAAATCAAGAGTTCCTCTGTTAATATACACCATGCTTTTGAAAGTATGAATTCAGAAATGTAATTTAAGGACTTAAAATGAGGTTTACTTTGTGTTTCACCTAAGTTTCGTCTTCCACCACAGTTGAATCTGGCTCCTCATCAGGTGGTTACAGCCCCTAGAATACACCAACAGTCCTCCCTCTGTTCTGTCATGCTTCAAGACCTGTTTGGGTTTTTGACCCTGAGAAAATTAAAAATTGAATGACAGGACTGGATTTGAATCTCATTGGCAAACTCATTTTCGGTTTGATTCTTATTTTACGTATCTTAAGATTTTTTTTCCTTGTCTCTTTTTGCACACTGACAAGTGTTTGTTTAGTCATGCATACAGTGGTAAAACCAATGGTCACACAGAATGTGAGGAGTGTCTGAAGGAACATACTAAGTAGTTGCTCTTAATCTGATGTTAATTTTCTTGATGGAAGTACAGGAGAGGGAGCAGGAAAATCTAATTGGCCATATTTGGGATCAAACTATAGTGTTGAACAAGAAGGTTAAATCATAGCATAAGTGCTTAAAAAATCCATACAGCAGGCCTCTGTGGCCTTCTGGATGCCAATAGAGCATTCTTCACAGGCTCAATGTTCTACTCTTATAGCCATTGTACAATAATCACAATCTCAGTCCCCTGGATTCCCTAATATGGTGCAGTTATATGATTTGAGTGGAGATATTTTCACCAGCTCTGTAACGCAGGACAAATCACACCCATTTTCTGAACCTCAGTTGCATTATCTGTAAAATAGTTTTATCAAGATGGTCCAACTTAGCTGAGAGAGATATTAGAAATATGTAATAAGACAAAATATAAAATGCTGGATAAGTTGGTACTTGGTCTTATTATTGCTTTAAAGATAGTTCTTT